>CAUYLG010041051.1:0-37977 GCA_963573385.1 Cacajao melanocephalus | reverse complement strand
TATATATACATATACTTATATTATATATAAATATAATATATAGTAATATAAGCATCATTACAATATATATATTTATATATAATACATTGTATTATATATACTAATATATGTAAATATATAATATATAATCATATTATATATTATACACTAACATGTATACTCTATATAAGTATATTATATTTATTTTAGTATATGCTCCATCCCAAATAGTTTTACCGTCTTGATGAGGAAAATCAGCCCCAAAGGACAACACCCCAAAACTGCATTATCTAAAATGAAAATTTTCTGTAGATGAAAATGTCACGTTAATGGAACATAATTATGTGGCACAATGTATATTGAATGCTTATATGTCATCACATTCAGAACAATGAAGAAAAAGACACAAGAAGTGTGAATGATTTTTTCCTAGCTTAGAATAAAGTCCTCTCTTTAACTTTCTATATCTTACGCATCTTTTAAGTCCTGCTCAAATCTCCACCTCCTTCTGAAAGGTCTCCCTTGCACACCTCTCTCACAACTCTCTGAAGAATTAGAGTCAATACCTTCGTACCAAGTACTTGGTAAAATACTGTTGTTTCTTGCTCCCTTTTGAAATATCTCTTCAATTTTCAGAATGTCACTCATATAGGAGGCACTTAGTTATTATTGTTAAATAAGTACATTAGGGCCACAAACAAAATAACACATACAGAAATGAAAGATGCAGTATTTCGTTTCTGGCCCTCTACTACTTAAAGTTGCAGTTCCAAGTGTGACCTGGTTCGAAAGCATTTCTACCTGGAATTTCCAAATGCCTGGTGAATGAATGTCTTTATTTTTTCTCAGTGTTCTGTCCAATTAGGATGATTTATACTGCAAGTTGTTAGTACGGCCTTTTTGATAATAAAGCATTCATATTACCTTGGTCTGATGGTTGAGAACACTATGGAAAATGTAACGTGTTCCACAAATGAAAGCCTTATTGGCCTTTCAGAAATGTTGGCAGAGGTATGAATGTTTTCCTTATACTACTGTCTTTATAGAGTCCGTGAATGCATTACCTTTGTCGAGTGAATTTTTGAGAAAATATTAACAAGTCTCACTCTTTTATACATTCATTTAAGAAACACATTCTCATTGATTTACTTTCCCTGTACACAGAAGTCGCAGAATTATAGCATCCAATGAGTTCAGCTTCAATATTAAAATAATAACAGCAACAAGAATAAGAGTTTTAAAACTATTCAGGAAAAATACCTCACACTGAATTGATGTCCCTGAAAATTAGACGTAATTTTTAAAGGAACAGTTCGTGCAAATTGAAATAGACTCAAAGGAGAAGGAGAAATGTTTGTTAAAATAGCGTAAGTTGCCCTCACTCCCATCTATCCAGTAATCTGAACTGACTATAAAAAAGCATACTCGGAAGCCTAGAAATAATAAAAAACGGTCTCAAAAATATTAAAAATATCACATAGCTCATGTTTTTCACTGCCAGAGGAAAGCCAAGAGTTGTACTCAACATACAACCCAACAATTTAGACACACAAGTAAAATGAATATACTCTTTTAATGAAATTTCTCAGGTTCACTCCATAGTTAACTAGTGGAGAGGAAATTAGAAATTAAAATGGATTTGACAAGTACAGTAAGATTGTGTGTTACTCATGCATATGAAAATATAAAAACACTACTAACATCCCCAATGCTACGCTGACTAGTGGAATACTGAAACCAACCCATTATGAACATTGAAGAGACCATTCTAAATATTTAATAACATTCATCCCAGAGGTTATTCTAATTTGAAGAAGACTAATTTGAGGAAAGCTTATCGAATTCTTCTCATGCAGTCACACATAGAGAGTAGCATTTTTATTAGGTATTTTGTACATGTTCAACACTTTTAAAGTTTTCTGCAGCTCATACATTTGTTTTATCAGGTATTCTGTACACGTTCAACACTTCTAAAATTTTCTGCAGCTCATGCATTTGCAATCAAGAAATGGCAGCAAAAATTCTTCCAGAAGAGGAAGCCTCCCTACTGTAAGTACTGAGTCTGACCCATCATATGGAGAAACTAATGTTAAATGCAAGATTTTGGATGCCCTGGAGGGTGATTTATGTGACTAGAAAAGAGCTGTAAATGATTGGTTTCCAAAATCTTTTTCATTGTACATTCAATTTATTGGAGTTATAAATTATAAATTCAAAATCATAGTCTTCCACAAACATTTAAGTTCAGTTTACAAGTCTTATTTATCTACTTGTAAATATAACAGATTCTATACTCACTTTTAAGAGAGATTTGGCCCTTAATTAATTAAGTAAATTGTCTTAAACATTTCAAGGTGTATATACAAAACAACATATTCAATTACCTTTTTAGTTTCCTTGTTTGACAAATATTCCCAACTTCTTACATAACATGGCAAATCTGATAGATTAAATTGTATGGTGATTCTTAAGTTCTCTTAAATGTCCCAATATCATTTATAAACTTGCTAAAATTTCAACTGAAATATGACAAAACTGAAATAATTACTCAATTATAAATTTTTTATTGTAATTGCAAGGTTAAGCTTTAGACATTACAATCTACCAAATCTATGTAACATTATAAGGTTTAAAAGCACTTAAAAATTCAACCATTTACATATTATTCCTAAATCTCTTTGGAGCTGAAGATTCCTACCCAAAAAGAAAACAAGGTGGGTGGATCACGAGGTCAAGAAATCGAGACCATCCTGGTCAACAGATGGAGACCATCCTGGTCAACATGGTGAAACCCTGTCTCTACTAAAAATACAAAAAATTAGCTGGGCATGGTGGCGACCCCTGTCGTCCCAGCTACCCGGGAGGCTGAGACAAGAGAATTGCTTGAACCCAGGAGGCAGAGGTTGTGGTGAGCTGAGATCGCACCATTGCACTCCAGCCTGGGTAACAAGAGCTAAACTCCGTCTCAAAAAAAGGAAAACAATGTTTCAAGCCACACAGTTTGAGAGTCACCTTTTCAAAGGTATGTGGGAGGCTGTGATGAGGGGAAGAAAGAGAGTACCATCTTAACTGAGGTTCTGGTCAAATATGACATCTGAAACTGCAGACATTCAGGGCAATTTTTCTCACTACCTGTCACGTAGAGTCTCTTTTTATAGTTTCTGTTTCCCATAGTCTAAAACTTCAAGAGGACAATGGTGATGACTTAGCTCACATCCCCAGGTTTATGGTCTATAATTACTTAAATTTCAAGATGAATGGGAATTGGTAATTTCTTCCCAGATGACTGCATCACTAATTTGACTTCCATGGCTCTTAAAATAGTATTTTCCAACTTGTTCCAAAGACTTTCCCTTTTTTATTATTATCCTGTTTTATAAGACCACATAACTTTTATAAATATTGAAATAATATTCAATTGAATGCTAACTGTCGCTTGTGACTTATCTGATCCTTTGTTCACGACTCCCAAGGTTGTCCTCCTGCGGACTACAAGCCTTTTAGTACCTTGGTTCTGGTACAAGAAAGCAGCCAGAATGATGTTCTTCAGCACAGAATGAGGACCTGCATCTCAGTGAGTAGACTGAAGGCAACATAGAACCAGGGCTCAATACAGAAAGGACCAGAACAAGAAACACGACCAGCCTAGGGTGGAGCACTAACATAAGACCCAGTTGGTGACAAAATATACATTCCAAGTACTGTGGATACAGTAATTAATCTGCCAAAGATAGCCACCTCTCCTCAAGGTTACAGTTCTAGAAGGAAGGCAGAATTATGTATTGACATAACTATTTGCCTTGCATGTGGAGAAGCAAGTGTACTTCCATGCATGCTAATGGTTTGGCAAAATGTGTATCACTAGATCTAATATGTGTGTCATTCATTCTGAAGTGTTCACTCGTTCGTCACTTTCAACAATGCATTGAGAACCTACTACAAACCTGAAGATGCACCGGATGGTCCACACTGAAATGTGCAATCACTATCTTGATTCCAGGAAAAGACAGACAAGTTTGAAAATGTCTCCTTAAGAAATGAAAAGACATTTCACTTCATAATTTGGCAACTGTGAAGAGTAAGCACTGACATTATAAAATATGTCCTAAATCTAATTGAAATTATAATTTTCACTAGATGTTTGGATGTGTTCATTTATTATGTTAATGGCATTTAATAATGTTATTTTGCCAAATAATTTTACAGAGTTTAATTTATAAGTGGCCGTAAGTCACCTCAACCTTCTAACAGTTTTAGCATGTTTGGCTATCAAATTAGTTCTCAAGGAGAGTTCTCCAGAGAGAAAGAACAATTCCAGCAGAAGCAATACTTTAAGTAGTTAGGTTAAGGTAACCGGTTAGCATTCTATTGAAAGCAAAGGCATAATTAGCCCTACTGTTTAAAAACCCAGAGAACAATAACAACCACAGAAAACTTCCTGAAAAAAAGACTTTCGTGAAATGATATTTTTTATAAGAACCAACCACTCAGGTTAAAGAAAAAACTCTAAATTTCTGACAATAGCTATGAATAGAAGTAAAAACAAGAAAAACAAGGGCTATTTTATAGATAGGAGTTAAATCTATACATATATATAGTTAAACTAATTTGAAATTTAAAACAAAGGTGAATTCTGCATTCACAGTTATCTTGCCATTATCCAAACCTACATAAAACCTATAGTCTAGATAGTATTTTAGTCTATTTAGCTACATGGTATCATTCATTATATTTCTATGTAATAGTATTCACATGAGAATTATGTATCTATATATTTTTATGGCTTTAGCATTTTCCAGAAACTGTTTGACTTTTGAGAAAATACATGTAGCAGCTGACTTCTCTTTGTGTGAGCTCTTTAAAGGTCTTGTTGATTTTGCGGAGTTAATGCAGTTTCCAAAAGTGCATTAACTTAATTCCCCTGATGCTGGTTATGTTGAAAATCTGGCTTAACATTTACCGAGTTCCCACAATGAATAAGACTGGTTTCCTCTAGTAAACTTAAAACAAAAAAAATCTGCACTGAACAATGTCAAGATATGACACAAATGAAAATGTTTCAATAGGACTGTTGTACTTTAAAATCAGATATCCAACACTGCACCTAAAACACAAAAAGGACAAAAACTATTTCATTTTGCAAATGTCTTTAACATTTTCAGTAGTTTCCCCTACAGACATTGCCTTTGTGTTTGCTACATTAAGAATAGGATAGAGAAAGCTTCAACGCCTTCATCATACGCAGCAGGCATTTTGCAGAATCAAGTAGTGTATCCACTGGTTATAGAGTATGCAATACAAGCTCAATGTGTGTGAAAGAGTGAATCCAAAGCAAAAAATGAAGTAACATATTTCAAGAAATGCAATGGCATTGCCTCAAAGGATGACCAGCAGATAAAGTAAAATGGCATGGACATAGTAGGTGTTTGTTAAATATTCCCTAAAATAAACTGAAATTATTAGTTCTATTAACAAAGGCCTACATTTTCATCTTGGAAAGTTGATTTCAGTGTGGAATGCTACACAGTAATATTTTATAACAGTTATGAAGAAATGTTGTTTTAGAAATTACCACTTGGCTAAAAAAGGAAAAAGAAAAAAGGTATTCAGGACATGGGTCAGGGAGATGACAATCCAACCTTTACATTGAAGTTTCACTACCCTAAACTCACTCATGGCCAAAGGTTATGATTTGTGCAAGTTTTTGAGCAGAGTTCTAGAAGTAAGCTATTTCTTAGGGAAAACATTACATAATGGCAGTGAATAGCAGCTGCACAGTGAAGAAAAGATTTTATAATTTTAAATACTTTCGCCTATATATGAAGAGAAATTGGATAGGTCCAATCAGACAGCATCACTTTGGGATCTGAACATATGAGGAGTTGCTTGCATTGAGCAAATAAACGCGATAATTATTGTTCCTTCCAATTACTTTGACTTGCATAATCATAGCAAGAGGTTTTTTAGCAACGTGAATTTAAGTTAAAAGTTATATTTAGGCTTATTTAGAAAATAAACAACTTGCATCCATTTTTAAAATAATCAGCCTTTGTTTGAAATGTCTTCCAATGAGGAGACAGTTATTATTATTATTATTATTATTATAGAACTACGATGCTTAGCACTTATTTGATAGTAAACAGATTTCTGTAAAAAACAAAATATTTACCAGTGGTGGAAAGTTGTTCCATGGTGTATTATCATAAGTAATTCATTTATCTTTGTTTAAGAGTCATCTCTTTAATACTCCACATGTGCCACCCTACCCTTCAAAGATAACTCATCTGGGGACAGTTAAAGAAGTGGGTAAATCATCTGAAAATCATAAAAGACACTAGCAACACAAACAGGCTCTTCTCTTAGGCCACGTTTCATTAGGAAATGCTGGCTGTTAGATCACTTACAAAACACCATAACCTGAATGTTCAAAGAAAGGGAAACCTCCACAGAGCAAAAGACTCTTGGCAATCCAGTAATTAATGAGAAAGAAAGAAAAGGGCAAATTTAAACATGTTTCAAATTTAAGTTCATTCGACCCACCACCTCGCTCAAATAAACCTCCTCCTCTGTGGCATTTCAAAGTGCACAATTTGAATACCATTTCATGAGAAAAAGGAAAATGAAAACCTGCAGATGCATATCTTCTGTGTTAAAAACAAGCACACAATTCTCAGTTTGCAACACTGAGGTCTCATGCAGAGTTTTTAAGGGTCAAAATTTTACTAAATCAATTTTTACCCACTATCTTTAAAATGTTTACTTAACACTTAAAAAGCAGCTTAACTTTCTAAAATACATGAAGACTTCTCTTCCAAAGGAAACTTACTAGTCCAGTTATATGAGACAACAAACACAGCATGCTCAGCACTGAAACTTGAAAAGACATGTAGTTGGTGTATTTCTCCATTATGCAAAACTGGATTCAGCGCACACAAAAAAATAAGCATATGCAAAAGAAAAGTACCATCTCCATCCTTTCTTGTTATCGCACTTCTGGCCTGCTAATATGCATGATGTCAACATCGACCAACATGGCTTTGTTTTATGATATGCATTTTTGCCTATTTGAGAAACTTCATTTATTCAAAACTATTCACTGAGTGGCTGCTATGCCCCAAGCATAATACTAGACAATTGGGATAAAAAAAATAGAAACAAAATACAATTCCAGAGCACAAGAAGCTACAGGAGCTATAGGAGCTTCTTGCGTTCCGGGATTATATTTTCTCTATATATTTATCCCATGTAGACCAACAATGAAAAATGCCATAATGAGGTAATAATAATTGTTGCCACGTATTGAATTAAGAACTTTATATTTATCACCTCATTTAATCATCACATGATTGTCACTTCATAGGTGATGAATTTGGGAGATAGAGAGAAGTTAATTGACTTGCCCAGGGACACTCAGCTAAAAATAAGAAGCCTCAGAATTTGAGCTCAAGTCCCCTGACATTAAAGTCCACACTGTAATTCTTTACGTTACAGCTCTCCAAAGAAATATGGAAGCATAAAAAAAGAGCTCCTGTAGGGGTAAGAAAGTTACGGAGAGGGAAGAAAGTAGGTTTCAAAGAGCTTTTGCTTCTGCTGAGACTATAAAAGAGTAAGTTAGTCGCTGGGTGCGATGGCTCACGCCTGTAATCCCAGCACTTTGGGAGGCCGAGGCGGGCAGATCTCGAGGTCAAGAGATCCACACCATCCTGGCCAACATGGTGAAACCCCGTCTCTACTAAAAATACAAAAATTAGCAGGGCATGGTGGCACGCGCCTGGGGTCCCAGCTACTCGGGAGGCTGAGGCGGAAGAATCTCTTGAACCCAGGAGGCAGAGGTTGCAATGAGCCGAGATTGCACCACTGCACTCCAGCCTGGCGACAGAGCAAGACTCCATCTCAAAAAAAAAAAAAAAAAAAAAAAAAAAGAGTAAGTTAGTCAGGAGCTGAGCAGTTTCACCATAAATTATTTAGGAAAATAAGTCAGATTGCCAATGAAAATGGTGATGTTGCCCTAGATTTATTCAGCTCCCTAAAGAAACAACCATAAAGACATTCTCAAATACTGAGGCACACTTTGTTCTTATTGAGTGAAGCTTGCTTGATTCAAGCTTGCTTAATGATTATTGTTCATTGTCAAATTGAAGAAAAGCAAGACTGTCCCACATTTTTAAATTGATAAAAGGCAAACAGGCAGGGTGGGGTGGCTCACACCTGTAGTCCCAGCTACTCACGAGGCTGAGGAGAGAGATACCTTGAGCTCAAGAGTTCAAGGCTGCAATGAGCCATGATTATTCCCTTTCACGCCAGCCTGGGTGACACAGCAAGATCCTATCTCAAAAGAAAGCAAACAGAAAACAGTGAGAAGAGGGAAAAAGTCCTTCAGGACTATCAACTAGGCTTGTGCAACAGCATTCTAAGAGGAAGGCATTGGGCAGGCTTGGTGGAAGCAGACCTCACGTGACAACACGGCCAATAGTGCTTACTCTAAATGACTGTAAAGGCCATGGAGCACAATTTCCGGAAAACTGAAAGTAAAAAAAGAATATTTACAAATTAGCCCTTCTTTTTAATAACTAGAATGTAAGCAACTTCATTAAATGTGTTTCTATATATTCCACTATTTTAGCCTCACAGCAATCCTGTGAGTTCTGAGTTCTTAAAGTATTCCCATATTATACACAAGGAAAAGAGGCGAACAAAAGTCAAAAGGATGAAGCTATTTAACAATAAAAGAATTGTGATGCATTTGTCTAACTAATCATTGTAATCAAAATTATTTTGTTCTTTTCAGCTCCATAAGACAGGGAAAGAAAAAACCAAACAAACGAAGTTATTTCTCCTCTGCCTAATTGCTGCAGAATCATGCTCTGATTCTAATCATAACTTAAAATCTTACTCTACATAAACCACTATACTAGCTGTTTGTGGAAGAAAAAAATGGAAAACATATGCTCCCTATCCCTGAAGAGCTCCCTGTATGACGCCCTCTGCTGGAGAATTACCAAATGAATCTTTTTTTTTTCTTTCCTGTACATCCAGTCCCACGTGACAAATGAATCTTTAATACTATAGTAAGGAATGATAATGGGCTAATGCTGTGTTTCTCCAGCTAGTGAAGCACTAGTTCCAAGATAAGCTCCATTTTTTATTGTTGTTATTTTGTTTCTGAGACACGGTATCTTTCTGTCACCCAGGCTAGAGTGCAGTGGTATGATCATGACTCACTACAGCCTCAAATTCCTGGGATCAAGCAACCCTCCCACCTCAGCCTCCCAAGTAGCCGGGACTACAAGCATATGCTACCATGCCCGGCTAATTTTATTTTTTTGTAGAAACAATATCTCATGATGTTGCCTAGGCAGATCTCAAACTCCTAGCCTTAAGCACGCCTCTCACCTCAACCAGGTGTGAGCCACCATGTCCAGCCACCTTTTTTTACAAAAAAAAAAAAAAAAAAAAAAAAGAAGAAGGTGGAGAGGAGGAAATCCCATGGTGAGAGGCTGGGAAATCTTATATAGTATGCATCTAACTTGGAGATTTGAAACATACATTAGCCTAGTACGAGCTCTGTTAAGCCTTCAATATACAAACCTATAACCTATTTATCTTTGTTCACATAATACTTATCAAACCATGCTCAATGTATGTTCTGTGGAATACATTTGGAGAAAAGCTGGGTTAATGTGTCACCCCTTACAAGAGCTATTTTATATTTCTTAATAATATTTAGAAATAGGATCTCACCCCTACGGTAAGCCGGTAAGGGAGTTACTAGCAAATGAGTCATCTGCCACCTCTCAAATTGGTTGTCATAGAAAGCTGCCTCTTTTGTCTGAGCAAAGGCTTTCATGTAGGAGCAAGCCCAAATTGCCTTCTCTTCCATTAACCAATCACGAGTCAATCAAGAACATCACTTCTGGCAAAAGCTGCATTGACTCATTCAGGTCTAAAAATAAGTCTTGACCATGTGTGGTAGGTCTAGATTCTTCTCTAGAATCTAACATCTATCTTCACTAATTTTAATCTAACACCTATCTTCATCTATCTTTTAGTTGTAATCATTTGCCACTAATACATACTAATCTGTTATAAAAAGAGGCCATACAAATAATCAAAATCCCCACTTCTTTTTTTCAAGTTGTGTGGAAACCCGCCAGTATTAAACGTTCCATCACAATATTTGGCAAATGCATATTGGCATTTATACACTTTAAATTTTAACAGACGCAGAGAAGAATAAGTCCAAAATAATCATTCCAGACTTTGAGAAAGAAAAACGCTGCTCTAAAGAAAGTTTTGAGATAGCATTTTAGCTATAAATCAGATTTACTTCTCAAAAGCAATGTTGAACTACATGTAAAAGAAATAGTGTTTTAAGCAAACTAATCTTAACTCATATTTAACTCTGAATGGAGTGGTCTGGGAACACAGAATCCATTACTTAGACATAAATTAACAATGGTTTCTTTTATGAGTTCTGTTTTTCAACGATGGATATACATGCCTAGGAAGGCATATGTTTGGGTTTGAACACATGAGTCCCTAAGCATGGAAATAAGAAAAAAGTATAAAATAAAAGGAAAGAAAAATGATCATACCTAGCAAGTATGATATCTAATGGAGACATATCTGAGCACTTATAATCAACTCCTAGCCCAGTCTAAGCTCATTCTTCATCCCAGTTACAAAAATGCCAAAAACACTAACTCCCAGTGCAGAGGGAACCCATCTGGCGTCCAGACTTAACAATATCTAAAGTGATGAGACCAATGTCAGGATCATTTGTGGTCCTGCTAAATGAAATTGGCTGATACTCGCAACCCTCTTTCAAGAGGTTTTTGCAGATCTCAGAAGTGATACAAAATGATGACTGAGACCCAACATTCAGCTGGTCAAAAATCAAACTGATTCCTAAGGTGTCATCACAAAATAGATTTGGGTATTCCTCGATGACCAATTCAAAATCGAATTTTCTTTGCCTTTTGATGAATTCAAATGTTGAACATCTTGCAAAGAGAATCACTTTCAGGAGACAAGCTCAACTACACCCCATGTCCTATATCAAACATGCATAAAGATCGCTTGTTTCTGCTCAGGAAGAGAGCTAATTCTATCAACAAACATCTGTCCATAAACTGCTAGTCTAACCAAGTAAAGCTCTAGCTTGACAATTCTACCACAAGAAATGGCTTTATGGGGATATGTTGTTTTATTTTGTTGGAGTTCTTCTGTTATGACAACTAAATCCTTAGAAATCAGCTATTTTTATTTAATGTTCAGGAAAAGAATCTAGATTAAGAAAACTAACAAATCTGACATCTCTCTTGCTGGAAAACGAATGTGAGCAACTTCGCCTCAAAATTTCAGTCAAGTAAAGGCATTTGTTAAGTTCAAAAGGATTTCCTAAATCTGAATCAGAAATGTCATTTCAACCCAAAAAATAAGGTACTTAAAAGGTGAAAATAGTTAAGACAGTTGCCCTTTTTCAAAAGCAGGGGTCCTAGTGAAGACAGATATCTATATCAGCTATTCTGGAATTCATAAATGTCAACAAACTGTACATTTCCTGTCTTCTGTGATCCATTCTTCAATAATCCAGTCTCCCTGACCTGCTGACCCTAGTGTCCTTTTCTCTAGTCCTCCCAAAACCTTTCTTGCAGACTCATATACCTTTGTGCTGTTCTTCTATTTCCCAATTCTCTATTCCCTTGAGGGCAAGGGACGATCTTCTGTGTTATCTTTTATGGGTTGTTCAGAGGCACAACTCCTAGAAGCCTGGTCTACCTTGAGTATACAGGTGCTCAAAAAAACACTGAATGAGCCCACTTGTACCTCAGGATAAGTATTCATTTTTATTTCTTAAAGTGGTTTAAAAAGAACTAAAAGGCCAATTAAGAATGGTGAACATTGCCGGGTGTGGTGGCTCACACCTGTAATCCTAGCACTTTGGGAGGCCAAGGTGGGTGGATCACCTGAGGTCAGGAGTTCAAAACCAGCCTGGCCATCATGGTGAAACCCCATCTTTTAAAAAAAAAAAAAAAAGAATGGTGAAAAGTTTCTTTTATCCAAAACTTTCTTAAAGTTAATTCACACAAGCACCATCAAACTTATACACTGACCAAATCTCTACATTTACTAGTTTCCTGAAGATTTCTAACCTACTTGACCCTCATGAAAGGTGATGGGAGGATACCGCCCTTGTAGTTTTGTTAGTGTTGGTTTATAATAGTTTATTTATACTTTTAAAAATACAAGGGACACAGACATTTTGTATTCTATTAGTAATACCATAAACTTAAGGTCTCCTTCATTTAACAAGAAATTGTAAAGTACATATTGTACAACACTTCTGAGTTTGTCTCTGTAAGAGGGAGTAAATCAATGTATTTTGTGTGTATGAGGAATAAAACATTTTATTTTAATACACTGTGTTATGCAGCTATTGATGGAATCATTTTTTCCATATTGTATAGTTAGTATTTTTCCATAATATAGATTATTTCATAATCTATATTCAAGCATGCCGTGTGCCAAACATGAGCTGGGGCCTGGAGACAGAGTCCCCACTTCATAGACTGTCAATCTAAAGAAAGAATTTGCAAATCTTGATGAACTGTATATTCCAGATACGTAAGCAAAAGAATCATTGTTTCATTTTCTAAAGTATATCACATTCTAACAGTAATATCACTTTAAAACTTTATTTCCAAATTTGAAACAACAAAAAGTTAATCATTAGCTTTAATATAATCTCTCCGAAGTAACAATGCAAAAAACTCTGCAGAGCAATCTACAAAATAGAGTAACAAAGAGTTCTCATTAAGTAGGCAGCAGGAGAGTCACAAACACTTCCATTAGCTTTAACTGTGCCTAGAATGGCTTGGCTTTGGTTATCCGATTTAGCTGAAAATCAGTTACCACATCTTAAATTTTTTCCTATCTTCAAACAATAGTATGAAACTAAGTTTCAAAATGTCCAGTTCTACATGCTGAATCCTGCTAGATAGAGTAGTTAATATTAAATGTTTCCTTGGATCTGATCTTAGAGTTTTGACAGCAAACTTACACAAACCTTTTTTTCTTGTTATTTATTCTTATTATTTGAAGGTAAGAAATATTTCCTGAAGACTTATTCTTGATCAACCCATATACCGTACATTCGAAGATCAAAATGTCTGTTGATCACCTATTTTAATACCTTCTCAGTTTGGTCCTTATGTATCATTATAAAACTATTCTGGCCCTGCATTGAGAATTTTTAGCCTCCTTTTTTGCTTGCTTTGTCAATAAAGAAAAATTAAGAATCCCACGCTGATATTATTAGCACTGATAACTTTAGCAGTACCTTGACTATCAGAAGACCAGGCCCAAATCATTTCCTAAGCAGAAACAGAATGAAAAAAGTCCCAAGAACATTTTTGAATACCTCTTTATTAATACTAAATGCATCAAAATTAACATAAATCAGAACGTGCTTTAACATACTCCTAAGAAAGATGAATACGGATGGTTATTTGGGAACATCAGTTGGAATACAGACCCCATCACAAACTATTCATCTCCAATGGTTATAGCAGAGAAAATGGAATACTCCTTTCTCCTTGGAAAGGCCTTGTGCAGTTTCAAAATCTGAACGTCAGTCAGAAGCCACTTTTCACCCTGGTAGGAAGACCTACATGTCTGCATACACCACCACCCCAGATTGGCAATACCCGTAAGATTCCCCTAGCATCCGAAGCAGCGAGTGTACCTAACACCTATGTACGTACAGGTAGACATGGATACACAGAGCCGATAGACTGGTCCTCTGGAAATTAGGGGAAAAATGATAAATTACTTGTTCTCCTTTCCTCTAAAGCACTGCCTTCTGCACCTTATCTTTCTACTTCTGTCCGCAAGGAAGACCAACCCCCGCCCCCCTTGCTGGGGACTTGCAATCATTCCTTCGGGTTTTTCGCACAGCAAAGTGAGAGTGACCGCTGGGGCTGCGTGCGCCAGGATTTGCTTTTTCTGTATTGCTCTCCTCCCCCACCCCTCCCCGCCACTCCAGCCTCCCTAGCCTATACTCACTAAAGGCTGGCCTAAGGTCTGGGGAGATGCGCTTGGGGCTGGGGGGATGGGACGGGGAAGCAGAAATTGGGCCCCTGGCACTCTAGGTCGGGTTATTCCCCATTTCCATCCCTCCCTCCACTTCCCACCTTCCAACTTAAATACCTTTTACCAAGAGGCACCCCTGGGCCCATCCTTCCTTCCTTCCCCCACCGCCCCTAGTCACACCATTTGCCGCCCTCCGGGATGCCCCCATGGCTGTCAGGGGGCAGCGCCCTTACCAGGCTCATGGACGCCAGGGTTGTCGGACAGCTCGATGACCAGGAGCTCCCGGCCCTCAAAGCTGCGCCCCACCGTGTAAATCCTGCTGATGGCGGTGCACTGCAGCCACACGGACACGAGCGCCTCGCGCAGCTCGGGGTAGCGGTGGTACTCGAAGGAGATGCCGTCCTCCTGCTGCAGCCGCCGGCGCCGCCTCATGCCTGCCGCTGGCGCCCCGGGCTCCTGGGCTTCGGCGCCCAGGAGCCACCCGCAGGCGGCCAGTGCCCCGCACAGAGCCAGCAGCGCGCGGCCCCCTCGCCCGGCCATCGCTGTGCTTGCAGCCGCTGGCGGTGCCTTCCTACGCGGGCGGCCTCTTTTGTCTGCCAGGGCCTGGGCTTAGCCGGCCGGCGCTGCTGGGGGCGGCAAGTTCCGCACCAGCCTCCACTCGCCTCACCTTCCCGGGCTGAATGAGTGTCAGCCCGCGCACTGGGGCCACCCAGAGGAGAGGGGCGAAGCTGGGCTGCACTACTGGCCGCGGAGCCCAGGGGAGCTGCAGGAGAAACCACTGCGAGGAGGGGGTCGGCCGAGAGCGAGACAGGCCGGCGTGGATCTGGGAGGGCTGCTGGCGTTATTTGTTGGTTCAGAACCACGTCAATAGCCAAATGGCGTCCGAGACCACGCAGGTGAAATGACAGCTAAGGTCTGGGGCTCGGGAACGTTGCTGTCATTGAGACACCTATGACCCACCAACGTCACTGCGTATGGAAAAAATATTCTTGTATTGCTAGTGGAGACTTTTAAAGGGACATCTGGTCCAAGCCTACCAGTTTCCATCTTGATGCACCACGAATTAGAGACTATTCCAGAAAAAAAAAAATGAAATATTATCAGCCACTTGGCTTCTTCTGATACGTCTTTCCTAACAGTTTCAAGAATCCAAACACAAACCCAAGGGTTAGGTTTTCATTTATTGAAAGGTCTTGCTGGAAATCAGAACATTAAGTGCTTTGATATAGAGGTTTAAGAGAATAGAAATGCTTTCTTCCAATTTGTAGATACTGTCCTTAATTGTATTTATGCACATTCCTAGATTCTTCCAAAAAACTAACAAAACAGGTAAGTCAATGTCATGTGGCTGTGCCTACACCAGCCCTCTTCTGTAACACTATAGGGAAAATAAAGTACAATTCTGCTGATGCTTTAGACAAAGGACTTAGTTTGGCATTAAGATTAAATCCTGTTATAGAAAGATAACTGATGATAATCTCACACCTCTATTCTTTTTGCAAAGCTCTCGTAAAAATATAAAATCATTTACAGCTTTAAATATCCACCCCTTAGTCAGGATTTATATTCCTGGAGCCATGGCTGGAGCAGATGTTACTCTAAAAAGGTTGCCGTTTGGATTCAGGAACGGCACAAATCTAAATAAATAAATAATCCATTGAGTATTGCAACCAAGCAGGAAAAGTGGACACCATGGCAAGTAATTTTTCATGTTAGGCTTTTTTTTTTCTAAACTTATTCATTCTTCACCTGTTTAACAGTGCATTGCACATAATTAAAACTTTTACCTGGAAAAGGAGTTAGATATTTAAGTCATTTTATTAGATCAAAAAGTAAAAGCACGGACATGGTTAGTAAGGTGCTGCTGGAGAGGCTGGCTTCAAACACCCCTATCTACATTTACCACAGTGGCATGGATCTCTGCTTTTGAATTTTTGGGGAGAAACTGTCACTATAAACACATGGCACTCAAGTTGAATTGATGTGCATCCAGCCCTTTTTTTTTTTTTTGGTCAATGTGGGCAGAGCTAAAAATTGTATATTTTCCACTATGACCAGCCTGTGTTTGATTACATGGTCCAGAAGTTTGAAGTCAGACTTATAATTATATTTCTAAAATCATGCCCTAAACAGCAACCTTGGAAACCTAGAAAAAAAAAAATTGAGTAGCTAAAACCAAATAACTTCAGAAGTAGAAGGTTAGCAGATTTTCATGTTAGCAATTTAGAGTAACCACACAAATTTGTGGTTAGGTGGGGCATACTGACTAGTAACTACACACATAAACAACATATTTTTCATTGAAGTCCTATGTTACTCCTTAGCTATCTCTTTGAACAAAAGATATGCTTTCTATTTTCTCCAAAAAAATTTTTATTTTGGAGAAAAAAAAATTTTTTATGTGTAAAATCGTACCTACTATGTGGTTTCACTTGTTGGAGGGGGGTCTCTCTTACAGTTCAGTTGTTTCACTAATGTATAAAATGAAAGGTATGGACTAGATTATTCACTCTCTAATGTTTGCTTGCAACACAATCATGTGAAGAGTTTATAAAATGTGCAGATTCTTAAGCCCCCGCCAATTCATCAGGTCGGTGGTGGGTTCCAGATATTAACAAGTTTCTAGGTTTTAAAAAGAAGACCAGTCATTTATGATTTTGATGTTTGATTGACAGACATTCTGAGAAATAATGTACTGTAGGTTTCCTAAGGTCTTTTTCAGAACTAAAAGGCTATGATTCTGGAAGTTTTCTTTTTGAAGTAAATTACTGCTCATTAGATAAATAGTAGTACTCCTCACATATTATTGGTCATACTACAAACACCAAGGCAACAGTTCAAAGAAACTAAAACTTGGTCTTTGAATTTCTGGGCTATTTTAGGTATAGGTCAGCTGTACCAAATTTGCTGGCATGTGTATTATTTGTCTGTGACTTTATAGGCAATTATACAAAAGATTATATAGCCATCCTGATTGCCAGATTTACAAAAATCTTGTATGCAAAGTCTTTAATGTGTTTGTGTACACATAGCTAAATTTAGTATCCAATCTCCATTTCAAATTGTGTGCACACATGCACACACAAGAAAAAGAGAAAGGGCTGCTTTTTTTTTTCATGTTACTAACAGGCATCCATAGAGCATATTTAAACTCCCCAAGCCTCCCTTCACTTCCTGCCTCACCTATATTATCTTTAAATTAAGATATCTCTTTCTGTAACAATAATCTTTTATTTCCTTCTTTCAAAGCCCTTCCTAAAATTCATCTACTCAGTTTAAAATTCTGTGAACACATAGCTGTATATCCATCCAGTCGTGTGCTGGTAAATGTCAGCTGTCTAGGGTTGGGGGAGGGGAAAACTGATTTAGAATGTTTGCTAATTTTCATGGTTTAAATATTCCCGCTATGGCTAATTTCAAACTACCAATGTTGCATCACTGAATACAACAGTGTTAGAAAGAGATATGCCATAGCATGACATCACATAGTGTTGTGATGGGATAAATTATTTATATTCTTCCTTTTCAAGTGATGAAACTTAATTTTTTCCATCTGAGTGTAAGCAGGACTTAGTGGTTTTCTCATGAACATAACATAGCAAAAATAATGTTATTGTTACATAGCAAAGTTAATGTTATTAAAAAGACTGCAGCTTCCATCTTAACTGCTCTCTCATGCCTGCGTGTGCACTCTCTCCCCCATCACCCCCTCTCCTTCTCTCTCTCCCTCTTTCCCTCTCGCCAGTCCCCTATCACTCCATCACTGGTCTTGAGGAAGTTGTCTGCCATATTGTGGAGAGGCTCATATAGCAAGGAACTGAGGCACCTGGCGAACAGTGTGAGAGAAACTGACATCCTCACTCTAGCAGTCAGTTAAGAACTAAGGTCTGTCAACAACTGTGTGGGTGGGCGGGGGCAGATCTCAGCCCCACCCCAACCTCAAGAGGATTCCATCTCTGACATCTGACATCTCTGAGGTTTACTACAGCCTCATTAGGGACTCTGAGCCAGAACCACCACTAATACATACATCTCTCCCATACAAATACAATAGACATAAATAACCATAAGAACATCAAGGATAGGTAATGTCAGCAAGATAGCAGAATAGGAAGTTCCAGCCTTCATTCCGCAACAGGAACACAGATTTAACCATGATATAAGTAACAAATTAGCTTTATAAAAAGTTCAGGATTAAGTTAAGAAATTTCAGTACCCCACAAAAACAAAAAATCAAGATTAGCCACACTGAAACAGATAAGAAAAGCTATTTCACTTTACCTACTGGCACAAATCAGCACCAGAGAGATTTCAATCCTTTCCTGGGGTGGGGAGGGCAGGGGATAGAGAGTAGGGTGAGCGTCCAACATTTCTGGCCTTTCAGTACATCCCCCAAGTAGCTGGCTTCTGTTGTGCCTCTTACAGAGTGCTTAAAGACATGGCATAGTCCAGATGCCTGGAAAAGCTAGGAGAATGGGCACCTTCCTGTGGCTGGCAAGGCTCTAAGAGACCTGTAGAAGGCATAGAACTGAGTCCTCTCCTTCAGGAAAGAAGGAGGAGTAGATCATGACTTTAATGTCCTGAGCCTCTCAGTGAGCTCCCTGAAGAGCTAGTTTCTATCTCACCTCATGTGGAGCACAGATGAGAATGACATGGGAACCAGAGAGAGCAAGAGATTGCTAGTGCAGAAAAGAAAGAAAAGAAAAGAAAGGAAAAAGGAAGGAAGGGGAGGGGATGGGGAGGGAAGAAGAAGACAAGACAAAAGACTGAATGCCTGGATCAGGACCTAGGAATAAGATCCAGAAACTCTACCTGGGCTATGTTTCACAATCAAACCCAGTTTATTAAGACCGGAGAAGGAGCTATTTCTGCTCATATAAAGACATCAATGCAAAGCTACAAGTAACATAAAGAGTCAGGAAAATAAAATACACTTAAAAGAAAAAATAAATATCCAGTAACTGACCCTAAAGAAATGGAGATCTATGAATTGTCTGACAAAGAATTCAAAATAAACACCTTAAAGTAGCTCAGCAAGTTACAAGAGAACCCAGATAAACAACTAAACAAAATGAGGAAAACAATACATTAAATAAATAAGAATATTATGAAGAAATAGAAATTATAAAGAACCAAATGGAAACTCTGGAGTGAAAGAATGCAATAACTGAAATAAGTTCATCATAAGGATTTAACAGCAGATTTGATGAAACAGAAGAATTAGTGAACTCAAAGACAGATCATTTGAGATTATCCAGTCAGAGGACGAAAAAGAAAAGAAAACCAAAAAGAGTGAAGAGAGTCTAAGGGAATTATCAGACACTACCAAGTGAACAAATACATTGATTATGGGTGTCCAGAAGGAGAAGAGAGAGAGGAAGAGACATAGCAACCATAAAGAAAATGCATATAATAGATAAAAGAAAGAAATAAAAAACAAATACATACATACAAAGGAAAAATAATGGAATTAGCATATCACAAAAAAAATCAAAACATGAAGACAGCAAGAGAGAAGAGAGAACTACAAAACAGAAAATGAAAATATCACTAGTAAATCCTTACCTATCAATAATTTAAATGTAAACAGATTAGATGCTCCAATAAATATACACAGAGTAGCTGAATGGATAAAAAAACAAGATCTAAATATATGCTGTGAGCAGAAGGCATAATTTAGAATCAAAGACACACATAGGCTAAAAGTAAAGAGATGGAAAAAGATATTCCATGAAAATGATAACCAAAAGAGATTGAGAATGTCTATAAGCATATCAAATAAAACAGAATTTAAGTCAGAAACTGTCACAGAAGGTCCTCATTATTTAATGATGAAAGGGACAAATCATCAAGAAGATGTAACAATTAAAAATACATATGCTCTCAATATTAGAGCACCAAAATATATAAAGCAAACATTGACAGACTTGAAGGTAAAATACAGAGCAACACAATAAAATAGGAGATTTCATACCCTACTTTTAATAATGGATAGAACATTCAGACAGAAAATCAATAAGGAAACAGCAGACTTGAACAATACTATAGATTGAATGGACCTAAAAGACATATACAGAATATTCCACTCAATAGCAGCAAACTACATTCTTCTCAAGTGCATACAAAACCTTCTCAAGTTCACATGCAATCACGTTAGACTACAAAATAAGTCTCAACAAATTTAAGATTGAAATCATAGCAAATATCTTTTCTGACTACAATGAAATTAAACTAGAAATCAAAAACAAAAGGAAAACTAGAAAATACACAAATATGTGGAAGTTAACACACTTTTAAATAACTATTGGGTTGAAGAAGAAATCAGAAGATGAATTAGAAGATATTTCTTACAAAAAAATCAGTTGTGTACTAACAATGGACTACCCAAAAAGGAAATTAAGAAAACGGTCCCATTTACAATGGGAATAAAAATAATAATAAAATATTTAGGACTAAAGTCAACCAAGAAGATGAAAAATTTGTTCTTCTAGTACAGTGAAGCTAAAGAACATACAAACAAATGCAGAGATATCCTGTGTTAATAAATTGGAAGACAATATTTTTTAAATGTCTACACTACCAAAACCAATGTACAAATTGAATGTAATCTCTATCAATATCTCAATGGCATTTTTAAAGAAATAGAAAAAAAATCATATGAAACCACAAAATACCTCAAATAACCAAAGTAGTCTTGAGCAAGAAGAGCAAAGCTGGAATATTCATACTTACTGATTTCAAAATGTAAAGCTGCAGCAATTAATGCAGTATGGTACTGTCATTAAAACACACATATACATCAACAGATAGAGAGCCCAGAAATAAACCCAGGTATATGCAGTCAACTAATCAACAAGAATGCCACGAATGAACGGTGGAGAAAAGGTAGTCTCTTCAACAAATAATGCTGAGAAAACTAGATATCTACATGCAAAAGAATAAAATTGGACACTTATCTTACACTATACACAAAAGTCAACACAAAATGAATTGTGTTGTGAACGGCAACATTCCTAGAAAAAAAACACAGAGAAAATTATTCATGGCATTGGTCCGGGCAATGATTTTTCAGATATGACAAGAAAAGCACCAGCAAAAAAGAAAAGTCAGAGAAGTGGGACTACATCAAACTAAAAAGCTTCTGCACGTCGAAGGATATAATCAACAGAGTGAAATGGCAACCTTCAGAATGGAAGAAAATACTTGCAAATCACATGTCTGATAAAAATTCACATCTAAAAAAATATAAGGAACTCATACAAATCAATAGCAAAAAAATAAATAATCTGATTTAAAATGGGTAAGGGAATTGAATGGACATTTATTCCAAGAAGACATGCAAATAGCCATCAGGTATATTAAAAAGTGCTCCATATCATTAATCATCAGAGAAATGTAAATCAAAACCATGATGAGTTATCATCTCACACCTGTTATGATGGCAATTATAAAGAAGATTACAATGTTGGCAAAGATGTGGAGAAATTGGAATCCTTGTACACTGTGTGGGAATGTGAGATGATACAGCTGCTAAGGAAAACAGTATAGTAGTTCCTCAAAAAATGTAAAAATGGAATTAACATATGATATAGTAATCCCTCTTCTGGGTATATATCCAAAAGAATTGAAAGCAGAATCTCAAAGAGATACATGAACTCTTATATTCACTGCAGCATTATTCACAATAACCAAGATATGGAAACAACTTCATATGTCCATGGACAGATGAACGGATAAAACTAATGTGATATATGTATACAATAGCATATTATTAATCCGTTAAAAAAGAAAATTTTGCAATACATGACGTGAATGATCCTAGAAAATCACAGAAGAACATACACTGCCTGATCACACTTCTATGAGATATCTAAAATAGGCAAACTCACAGGAGCAGAGAGTAGAAGGTTTGCCAGTGGGTGGAACAAGGACGAAACCTGGGGTTACTATTCAATGGCATAAAGTTTCAATCATGCAAAATGAGTAAGCTCTAGAGATCTGCTGTCCAATATTGTGCCTGTGGTTAACAAAACTATACCATGCACTTATAATTTTAAAAGAGTAGGTTCCAGCCGGGCATGGTGGCTCATGCCTGTAATCCCAACAGTTTGGAAGGCCGAGGTGGGCAGATCATTTGAGGTCAGGAGTTCAAGACCAGCCTGACCAACATGGTGAAACCCCGTCTCTACTAAAAAATACAAAAATTAGCGGGGTGTGGTGGCGAGTGCCTGTAGCTCCAGCTACTTGGGAGGCTGAGGCAGAAGAATCTCTTGAACCATGGAGGTGGAGGTTGCAGTGAACCGAGACGGCATCACTGCACTCCAGCCTGGGGGACAGAGCAAGACTCTGTCTCACAAAAAAAAAAAAAAAAAAAGAAACAAAAGAATAGACCTCATGTTAAGTGCTTATACATTAGTTAATTAATAAAAATGATTTTAATAATAATACTAGGTTGTCACTAGCCTCTTTGACTGTAAAGCTGCTTGTTCCTTAGCACAAATCAAATCAGGGCATTAACTTGCATCAGTAGTTATTGTTTTCTCCATGGCTATGCCACTAAAAACAAAAAGGCAGTTTTTTTCACTTGAAACTGTTCTTGATGAAACAGTAAAAATTACTAATTTTATTGAGTCTCTACCCTTCGAGGGAAAAAGAATATAGAAGATTAATGTGGCAACATAGAAGTGATACATTTGTGTGTTTTTTACATTTGTTTTTAACATAATCGATTCAATTGCAAGTTTATATCATTTATATTATTTTTAAATAATGGCTCTGTTCAACAAGTTATGCACAAAATTCCTTTAATTTTAACATTTGGCTCTTGCAAGTGGTATCAGCTGGCTTCTGCAGACCACTGTATATCCAACTCTAGTCTTCATTACTCACCGATTGGCAGTCCCTTCCTCTCTGGCTGGCCCTCCTCTGTAGTGCCTTGTAAAGGTAGTATTGTGTCATCTCTCAGTTTTCATGAACCGTCTGCTTTAGGATCACCTGGAGAACATGACCATATTCCAGATCAATTCAATCCATTTTGCAGGGAATGGGGACTTAGAAATCTGCATTGGAGTACATGGTTGAGTTGCCTCAAACATACACACTTCTCGTGGTGATTCTCATGCACAACAAGATTGCAGGAACACTGGTTCAAGAGTTTGACAGAATAGCATTTTTTATTTTTGACTAGAATTTTTAAATACTAGGTCTACTTGTTTTGGAAGATTGCTAAATGACTTCATCTGAACAGTAGGCTACACTGTGAACATTCCATGAAATGTTTATTCATAAAATAATGCCTGTCAGTGGGTGGGCACAGCACCTAACACAGGAGACGTGCTCACTAAATGGAAACCTTCTGTGCCCCTTCACCCTTTGCTGGGGCAGACTCTCCAATTACACGGCCTCTTACCGGCCACTGCAGTGTCCTGTCCAGGCTTTGCTGCTCCAGAATTCTTTCTTCTATTTTCTGAACTCCAAACACAAATGCCTGCCACTCCCTGTTAAGCACAGAAGAAATTCTCTTAGCCAGCCTACACTGAAGCAGCTCTTCATCCACATTCTGAAGCATACTGATGGATGTCCAGGTCCCCTGACCATTTCTGGCCAGTGCTCCAGTGGGGATCATGATTCTGTCACCGCTGGGTTCTACAGATACAGAGAGTCAGGCAAGTATGTCACCAAATATTTATGCCACTTTTGCTCATGCTTGAGTAATTAATTAAAAATTAAGTAAATTGATAAATTTGAGAGTAGAAAAAAAGTTAAATGCTTAGGAAACACTTGAAGCTTAAAAATGTAATCAGCTACAGATGAGAAAACTGTGGTAGACTAAGGAAAACAAAAATCTCTGAAGATTCTGTCCTTGGATTTGTTCAAAAACTTATCACTTCACTTTTAAGAAACTAAAAGTAGAAATGATAGAAAATGAATTATGAACATGATATTTTCAAGAAAAATGAAAGAAACTTCAAATCGATGATCCCATATGCATAGAAAAGGCCTTGATCCTATATCCAACAATCAACAGATAAATAAATCACTATTGCTTATGTTTTAAGTTAAAATAAATTATCAAAATTGTTCTTGTATGCTTCATTTTTTTAAACAATTATCTTCTTTAACTGATGTTTTTTCCCATTAATCAACCCACTATACATTCCAGTCGCATCAGTCAAGAAGGCAGATAGGTACCAGAGCAGACAGGTAACGCAAATGACATTCTGAACATGTCACATGAATCAGCAGGACAACACTCCACCTACAAGGTATGACAACCTGAATATTTAATTACCAATTCAAATGTAGTCCAAAGGGCTTATTGTTGCTTTTTAGAATTATTTTTTATTTTTACTGGTTTGAGAGAGGTGGTCCCACTATGTTGCATAGGCTGGCCTTGAATTGCTAGCCTTGAACTGCTGGCCTCAAACGATCCTCTTGCATCAGCTACTGCTGTGACCACAGACATGTGCCACCACACCCGGCACTTTTTCTACAACTCTACCCTGAACCAGTTTCTCTGTATCCCAGTGATCACCCCGTATCAGCAACCTTCCAGTAGCACTGCCCAACAAAAATACAATATGAACCACATATATAATTTTAAATTTTATATTAAATAGTAGCCATGTTAAAAAAAAGTAAAAAGAAACAGGTGAAAATAATTTTAATAATAAATTTTGTTTCATCCAATATATTCCAATTATTATCATTTCTACTTGTAATCAATATAAAATATCTTAATAAGGTTGTTTTTACACTGTCTTGAAAATCCATTGTGTAACTTACATCACAGCACATCACAGATGGACTACCCGTATTTCAAGTGCTCAGTAACAACTGTATTAAACAGGCTAGTGACAACTAGTGACAACTGTATTGAGCTAGTGACAACTATATTGAACAGCTGACAAATCTTGCTATTGTTAAAGTCTCATCTTTTATAATGCTTTTGCTTTATCTTCACAGGCAATACCTTGGTGCAGCCTCTGGTTATTTCTTGCCTGGACCATGGTAACATCTTCCCCTTGAGATTACCCCTCTCCATGACTGGATAATCACAGTTTTTAATCTTGCTGCCAAAATCATTCTCCACTATTCACCTTGACTGCACTATCTAGGATTCTGTCATGTCCACCTCTCAGTGAATTAAAACAAAGCCATGATCTCCTTCCTCAAAGAATTTTATTAGAGAACCCTTGGCAATCTTACTTTCTATATTTCCTTCTGCTTCTTTCACAACCTCATTTTATTTCTCAAGCTATTATTTCAAATTTCTGCAACCACCACGCCCCCTCCAAACTACAAGACTTAGGAAATCACCGGGTAACATGACATAAAGTATCAGAGCACTTAGGCTTGGAGATCAAATTGGCCAGGTTCAAAGCTTGCATCTGTTCCTTCCTATCTCTGTGACTACAGCTAAGTTATTTACATCTTCATGAGGAACCAGGTGGGCTCCAGGGAAACAGATTCTGAAATAGAGGTTTTCATGCAGGAGGTTTACTAGGGAGTGCCCATGAGGTCAACCCCAGTGGAAAGGAAGGGAAGGAAGCTGGATTGGGCAGAAGGAGAAGTTCAGCTGCAATGCAGTCCCAGGAAAGGCCTCAGTAGAACCCATACTTGTATCTACACCATCCTTACCTCTTAAGCTGGCTTTCTTCCTGCCCAAGCCAACTCTATCCCTGAGATTCTGTTTCTCTCTTCTTCTTCTCCATCAGGAAGTCTTCCTCTCTCCTATACTTTCAGGTCCTCTTTCTCTCCTTGAACTTCCTCATTACACAAATCTCTCCTATCGTTTTAAAAAACTGTTGAGTTCACTTTTCTCAGTAGCCAAACACCTCAACTTTCTCATGTCTCATTCACTCTTCTATTCAACATCTACTCTGTGGGTTCTAGCCATCTAATAAAACTTCATATTCACTGGTTATTTACTGCCTGTGAGGTATTACACTAAGTACTCTATGTGTAATATCTTACTAAATCCACATGTACACATTAGAAAGTGATTCTCCAGATCCCCCTTCAGGAATTCAGGGCTGTTCCTTCAGCAAATGGATGTGTTCTCATTAGAGAGCCTCAGCTGTCTGCCTCTTTGGGGGATGGCCTTAGCGGAGAAGAGTCCAAGAGCACACCACACCACCTTCCCAGACAGCCCACATCCAGCAATTGTTCATTTTACAGTGTATGTACATTACATGCAGCAGTATAAAGGCCAAACGTCCTCACCTGTGCTCAGAGCAACTCTCAAAGGTCACCCAGCTTCAGAGCACCCTGTGGGTTCAACTGAGGCCTTTCTTGAGACTGCCTTGCAGCTCAACTTCTCCTGCTGCCAAATCGTGCTTCCTTTCCTTCCTTTCCACTGTTGTGGATCTCAGGAGCACTGCCTAGTAAACCTCCTGCATGGTAAACTCCATCTCAGAATCTGTTTCCCTGGAGCCCAGCTGGCTCCTTATGATGACATAAATAACTGCTATAGTCACAGAGGTAGGAAGCAACAGATGCCCATTTTGAACCTGGGCAGTATGACCCCCGCCCCCAAGCCTGAGTGCTTTGATCCATTATGCTGTGTTACCAAGTGATTCCCTAACTGGCCACCTATTGAAAGCTTTACATTGTAATTTTACTGGAGCATGCTGCTGCATTTAATACTAAGGAGTGCTTCTTCCTTCTTGAAACCTTCTCTTCCCTTGGCTTTGATGTCTTCACAACTTGCGGGCAGGAACCTTATGACCCTCCTGGACGTCCTCAGGGCTCCACACCTGGCCAATTGTTTTCCTCCCTCTTCACATGCCGAGGGTGACCTCATCCATTCTCATAGTCTCAATTACCACCTCTCTCCTCCCATGTTTATAGCTCCCAGCATTCAGGATCATTCAGGGTCCTGTGTCTTCTACTTAGACAGAGACCAGCCTTCCTTACCAGGGTTTATGACACCACAGCCCAGCGCAGTGAGAATCACAGTCATAGGTGGTCAGTACATGTTTGCAAATGAATGAATGAATTAGAAAATTCACTACCAACTGCCTGCTAGCCATGGCATTCAGACTTCCCCGGTTGTTGTGAATGGTCTTAGCAAGCTCTTACGTTCCCACACTCTCCCACAGGATGCCTTCCTAAGTGTGATGCAATAACTAGTCTCCTTTTCACTCATCAACCATATTTACCAAGTTGCTTGCATGAAACATACATCATTTACCAATTTTCTTATTCTATCTGTGTAATTATTCAGTGTGATTCCTATTTCTGTCTACATTATTATTATGTCTATAATATAATTTTAAGTCTACTACACTACAAATGTAATACTGGGAAGAGAAAAGTAGAATTTCTACTGTGTTCTCACTTTTGGAAATCAAATTACTGAAATGAAAATCAAGTAGCCGACTTCCATCAGTAAACAACTCAAAGAATGATTGGTTTTTCCTTCAGCTGCTGGAAGCTGACCAACACAAACAATGCACAACAACTTTATAATGTAGATAAACTTGCTTAGGAATATTAAATATCATTTCAGTGTATAAAAATGTACTGAAATATTTCATTATCAACCGTAACCATACCTTATCTCTTATGTTACTTTTCCATCCATAATATTTCTTACTCCTTTTTTAATCTCAAGAGTCCAAAACAGGAAGCCTTTTGTTTTATATAACATACACGATGTCAGGCTGAAATGGTCTCTTAATTAATAAAAGCCATTCACTCCCTTGCCAGGCTACAACATGATAAATATATATAAATATATATAGTAACCACACATATGTATTATATTGTCTCCTCCTTTGACTAACATTTTGGTAGCTTCTTCGATTCTGGATGGACTGACCATGGTGCTAATGAGATCAAAATTGAGGTTAATCAATGATTCATGCACACAGAGAGAAAAACAAATCTCTTGCTCATTCCCAGAACTGCACCCTTAATTTCAAAACTCTGTGGATGACAACAAATTCACCTCACTGACGAAATGACAGCTTAAAGCAGATGCCTGTGGGTGAGTGAGTGTTCAGTCACATCAGCATCATTTGTCACAAAATCATCTAAAAGTAAGTGAAACAGCACATTTATTAAGTGGATTGTTGTACTGGAGCGAGCATAGAAAGTCAACACCAAGACAAAAGTATGCCAAATTGCAGGGTCTTTATTGCCGGCGGCCACGGAGGACTCACGTCTCTCCAACCTGTGGCCCCGAAAGGAGGGTGTCAAGATCTTTTATGCCCGTAAACCACCTTGGGGGTGAAGGTGAGGGGCGGGGGTGGGGGTGAGGGGCTTCAGACATTCTGAGGGCCAGTAGATTCCATAAATCACCTCCCGGGCGGAGATGAGGGTGAGGGGCTCCGGACATTCCAAGGGCCAGGGCACTTTGGACATTCCGATTGTTACTTAAGTGGTTTACAGAAGTCAATATAAGCGTTAGTTTACACATTGTCTGGGTGTGGGTGGAAATGACAGACCTTAGTTACTTATTACAAGTCGCAGGGGCCAAGATGGCATGGGTTTGGACTGCTTGCCTGTCACATTAGGGTTACAGAGTTTTATGGGGCTTTTACCATGTCACAGATGATCAAAGAATATTCATCAGTAGCAATGACTTAGTTTTACATAATTATTGCTATTATGCACCTCACTTTTGATTCGTCAACGTCCTTGATGTTAAATTAGGATTCTCCTACCCCCCAACCACAATATTTCTATTGCCCCTTTTGTTGAAAAGTCACCATATCTGGAGTCTTGCTCCAAGTTAATGAAAAAGGCAGCATAGTTTGCTCCCCACTTAGTTGCCTGGTTTACTGCAGGGACACACATCCTGAATCTGTAACCTGGGAGAGGACAGAATCCAACATGCTAGGTAGATTAGGGCCCAAGAGTTACGGAGCGGTAGCAGCCCAGCCAAGTTCTATTGGTGACTCCGCCTATGTCTTGAGGCTAGATTTGCTCTGTCAGGAGTGGCTTAATAGATGGTCTCTTTCAGAGGGAAACCTGTGCTCAAATGAATAGAGTTTTGCTGAGAATCTACATGGGATTTGTATAAAAGAAGAGTGAGGGCTGGAAGAAAAGGAGAAGGGCAGGGAAGAGGGAGACAGAGAGAGTGAAGGAGAGGGACAGGGAGAGGAAGAGGCAATGGGAGAAGAAAAGAAGGAAGAAGTAAGAAAGTAAAATGGATAGAGAAAGCAAAAGTAAAGCAGTTGAAAAATGAAATCTCATCGAGACCATCCTGGCCAACATGGTGAAACCCTGTCTCTACTAAAAATATAAAAATTAGCTGGGCGTGGTGGCGTGCACCTGTAGTCCCAGCTACTCAGGAGGCTGAGGCAGGAGAATTGCTTGAACCCGGGAGGCAGAGGTTGCAGTGAGCTGAGATCGTGCCACTGCACTCCAGCCTGGCACCTGGTGACAGAGAGAGACTCTGTCTCAAAAAAAAAAAAAAAAGAAAAATGAAATCTCTAATATCTATCTATTCAGGGGTCTTAGAAACTTTATGCACTTCACCTATTTCAATGTGGTAAGTGGGAAATTTACCTTCCTTATGATTAGTCCTAAATCAAACCGAGACATCTCTGCAACTTACTGAAGATACACAATAGCATAATTTTAAAAAATCATGTTATAAAGCACTTTAGTGTTCACAGTGTTTCATCTGCATTTTCTCACTTGATCCTCACAATGACCTCATTTTATTATCTACATTGACAAACAAGCCACTTAAATTTGTAAAGAATACATTTCAAAGCAAGCATAAGCTGGGTCAAAATATATATTATTATTGGCTCAAAAAATATACTTTAGAATTACCTTCTATTTAAGTTTTTGGAGCTGAGCTGATTCTATTTAGAACAACTATAAACCTAAAGAAGCCAAGACCAAATTCAATTTTCATGTTCTCCTCCTATCTAAAAAGAAATTATTATTCTGTTTTTTTCTTTTCTTTCCTTTTTTTTTTTTTTTTTTTTTTTCTGAAAACAGATTTCACTCTGTTGCCCAGGCTGGAGCACAGTGGTGCCATCATGACTCACTGCAGCCTTGACCTCCCAGGCTCAAGCGATCCTCCCACCTTAGCCTCCCTAGTGCTGGGACTATAGGTACATGCCACCACACCTGGCTAATCTTTGCGTTTTTTGTAGAGATAGGGTTTTGCCATATTTCCCAGGCTGCTCTGTAACACTTGGGCTCCAGCAATCTGCCTACGTTGGCCTCCCAAAGTGCTGGGATTACAGATATGAGCCACCGTGCCCAGCTAGAAATTATTATTCTTGTGTCCTTACCAAAGACATATAAAATGTGATATGCCTCTAACAACTCTAAAATGTGATGGTGGTGTTCATCAGATTTAACTTTAACGGTATACTCTGCTATTTAAAAACAAGATACCAAAAATTGAATTAAAAAGATGTTACAATAGCCTACTTACAAAATGTTACATGAGGCATTAGTAGTCCACTAATACAATGTTCAGAAAATGCTACTCTTAAATACCCATTGGGAATGAAGTGGCCAAAATGAAAATCACATGGTACCCTCTTTTCAGACAAATATCACAAAGCATGATTGATTTGTTCTTTAGCCACAAGATTTGAGTTAGCCTCTTTATTTATGGTATTCGTTAAATTGCTCAGGGATCTATAGTGGTAGCTCTGAAAATGACACAGATGTGTACAGCAGTACAGTAATCTTTTATTATAATTAATAATCATATCTTCTTGGATGATATATGATTTCCAAACTTGTGACCCTGTCTCCTCCCCCTGCCAAAAAAAAATAATCCACCATTTTTCTCCCAGTCTTTTTTTGACGTCAGAAATAGCCTCAATATTTGTTCAATAAAATTCATTTGTAATCTTGATCTTTCCCTTTCCCACACCCCACATCAGCAATCTCTATCAATTCTATCTTTACTTCATGCATGGAATCTATCCACTCCTCACCCTTACCTCAGCCACTACCCTAAGCTAAGCCACCAACTGACTTTTCTCACATGGATCATTTCAATCACTTCCTGACTGGTCTCCCTACCTCTACATCTGCCCACCTAGAATGTGTTACTCACACAGCAAGCCATTTTCAAAATGTAAATCAGATTGTATCACCTCCCTGCTTAAAAGTTTCCAGCAACTTTCCAACATACTTGGAATATGTTCCCAACTTCTTACCATGGCTTTTACAGTCCTACCTTATCTGTCTCCTGGCTACTTCTCCCTCTCCTTGAGTACCGCTGGACTCTTTCAGGCTTTCTTGGGAAGTAGGTACTCCAGGTACTATTTATATCTTCCTGTTTATTTCCTTAATTACATCATCACAAAATGTTGTTTCTTTTTTTTTTTTTAAGATGGAGTCTCACTCTGTCACCCAGGCTGGAGTGGAGTGGCACGATCTTGGCTCACTGCAACCTCCACACCTCCCAGGTTCAAGCAATTCTCCTGCCTCAGCCTCCCGAGTAGCTGGGACTACAGGCACACGCCACCACGCTCGGCTAACTTTTGTATTTTTAGTAGAGACGGGGTTTCACCATATTGGTCAGGCTGGTCTTGAACTCCTGACCTCGTGATCCACCAGCCTTGCCCTCCCAAAGTGCTGGGATTACAGGCGTGAGCCACTGAGCCCAGCCATGATGTTGTTTCTTTACTTGCATTGCTTTCATTTCTTGATGGAAGGTGACATATCACCAGAGCCTAGTCTATAAAAGAGATTCACGTTCTTCCCATTTCTTTGTGGGTTTCCTCTGGGTTGTCCAGTTTCCTCCCAGATCCCAGTGATGTGCAAGTTGATTTGATCGATGTGTCTATATTGTCCCAGTGTGAGCAAGTGTGGGTGTGTGTATGAGTGTGCCCTGCCATGGAATGGCATCCTGGCTGGTGAGTTCCCGTCTTATGTCCTGAGCTACTGGGACAGCCTCCAGCCACCTATGACCCTGAAATGAAATAAGTATGTAAATAATCTTACTTTTTAAAATTAATCTTTCCTAAATGTATGTATAGCTCACAATTTTTTCAATGTTTAACATTAGAAGTGTTTGGGGTCTTTGTTTAGAAGTTTGTGGTGGTTTTAAGACCAGAAGTATGCCATAGGAACTTAACTCTTGTTTACATCAATTAGCTTATGGTAAAATTAGTTTCTTTACATGTCATTTTGTTTAAAGTTGCAGTTTCCAAGAACCTACTGATGACATTAGTTGAGGACTAATTGTACAATGTCTGTTCAATAACTGGATTAGTTAAATAATTAACGAATTGACAGATTTAGAGCACACCACACCCCAGCTCCTTGGGAACCCACTTACAACAAGAGGTATTACCAAACACAATGAGTCATAATACTGTGTGGTTGGGTACAAAAATTAGGATCACCTGAGATCAGCAGTCCAAGACCTGGCCAACATGGCAAAACCCCGTCTCTACTAAAAATACAAAAGGTAGCCCGGCGTGGTGGTACACACCTGTACTCCCAGCTACTTGGAGGCTGAGGTGGGAGGACTGCTTGAACCTGATGGAGATCAGCCTGGCCAACATGGCAAAACCCCATTTCTACCAAAAAATAGAAAAATTAGCCAGGCATAGTGATGCACACCTGTAACCTCAGCTACTTGGGAGGCTAAGGCATGAGGATGGCTTGAACCAAGGAGTTGGAGGTTGCAGTGACCTGAGATTGCACCACTGCACTACAGCCTGGGTCACAGAGAGAGACCCTGTCTCAATAAATAAGTAAATAAATAAATGGCACAAATGATACCTTGAACTGATGGGATTATGCAGGAGAGGAAATAGAGGGCATGTGAGGGTGAGTCACAGGTGGGCTGAAGGAAACAAGCCACGGAGCCCCATGGTCATCCTTCCACTTCTCTTGCTTCTTGCGCATAGCCTTGCAGCAGAGCAGCCTCCCTTGTCTAAAAAGCTTAAGAAACAAACTCCAAAGCAGATCATGACCTAGCTTTGCTCATTTCTCCAACTTGTCCCACCATCTCTGCCTCCTCTCCAATCAGACAGTCGACCTCCTTTCAGTATCTGGTTTATTCTATTCTCTGTCTTGCCAGCAGATCTTAGCACATTTTGCTACCTTTACTTGGATCATTCTTCCCCTCTGTCCCCCTTCATTTCTGGTTAGCTTTTAATTGTCCTTCTGGTCTCACAGTACACATTATTTCCTCTGGGAGCTTTCTCTAACAGCCTCCATCAAGCAAAAAAGATACTATTGTTATTTGATCTCAAACTTCCTAGGGCCTCTCTCACCTTTCAGAGGTTTTTAATAACTACTTATTTCATTGTCCATAATCTCCCTTGTACTATAAGCTGTGTGAAGACAGGAATCTTGTCTCTCATGGCCCCTAGTGTATCTTAGCGCCTAGCAGCATTTGATACATAATGGAAAACTAAGTACATATTATTGATTGAATGAATAAATAAATAAATTCTTAAAGAGATCAAGCTATGCTCCTCGATTGACATCTGATATGCTGCCATTTAAGTTGAACTTCAACAATTCAAAAATAACTTGCTCAAAATTTAGACTCATTAAGCTGCAACCCCTTCCATAATTGCGGGAAACAGTTGATGGTTGTGGATTTACGCAGGTATGAGAGAAGTGTTGCTGAGCTTCATGCTGAGCTTGAACCCATCACTACTACCTACTTCTGCCAGTTTATATGGAAATACAGGTTGTAACCAAAGGAACCTGGAATGCAGCTGTACTGACTTTGAAGTGCTGAGTAGATGAATTAGTCAGGACTTGGTTTGTTGCAACGAAACTGAATTTAAATGGCTTAAGTAAGAAGGGAAAAGAAGGGAAGGGGAGGGGAGGGGAGGCGGAGGGAAGGGGACGGGGAGGGAGATGGGAAGGGGGAGCCTGTAATCCCAGCGCTTTGGGAGGCTGAGGCGGATGGATCACTGATGTCAGGAGTTCAAGACCATCCTGGCCAACATGGTGAAACCCCATCTCTGCTAAAAATACAAAAATTAGCTGGGTATTGGTGGCACATGCCTGTAATCCCAGCTACTCAGGAGGCTGAGGCAGAAGAATCACTTGAACCTGAGAGCCGGAGGTTGTAGTGAGCCATGACCATGCCACTGTACTCCAGCCTGGGTGACACAGCGAGACTCTCTCTCAAAAAAAACAAGGTAAAAGTAAACTGGAATAGAATGAAAAAACAAAACCATGAAAAGATCATTCATTTGGGTAACCTAAATTTTCTGGGGGAAAAGTCTCCTGAACCACTTATTTCCAGGGTTATTTATGCTTTCCATCCAGCATAACACTCCTCACAGCAAGAAAATCACTCTCATTTTTGAGGTGTTGTAAGAGATGTTACATGATAAGAGATGATTCCTTTGAATGAAGATCAGAAAAACTGATAAAATAGCTGATAAAGATCATTTTAATGTAAAATTCCCAAATTGAAAAAATGTGAAAGTTTTTGTTCTTAACAAAATCATTAGAAGTTGTATACTGTGAACTAATGGATATTTTAAGTTTAGATGTGTGTTTGGTAGGTATATCTAATTATTTTTATATGTTGCATATATCTACTCATCACATTTTATAGGAAAAAGTTGGCAAACCTGTAATAATCAGTGTGTACATGGGAAAGTAATAGTTTCCAGTGAAAAAGATCTGTACTGGTTCTCAGATTTTCTATTTTCTTGGGCAACTGGCTGGCTATCTATTTTTAAAATACTAATTAGTAATTCAGAAAATTAAGCATCATTTGCTAATTTGTTGGTTTTTGTTGCTGTTGTTTCTGTTATGAGTGGGAACTCTGCTGTTTGGTGTGGTTTTTTTGGGGGGCCTCTGTTTAATTCTTAAAAATTTGCAAGAAGAGCATCATTATTCCCATTTTATGTACACGGAATAAAAGACTCACTTGAGTGACTTGTCTAAGGGCACACAAGTAAGTCACACAGTAAATGGCAGAGCCTGACTCCACACCCAGGTCCAAGTAATTCCCATGCCCAGTCCTTGGCCTCACAGCTTCAAGCAAAATACCGCCACCAGCTGGCAAGCAAGCTATTGCTGAATGGTGAATTTGCTCTCTGATGATCTCAGCTCACAGCTCCCTTAAAAAAAAAAGTCTGTCTGTCACAGGAAGGAGATTCAAACCCTGAGTAGATAACTAAGTGATAACTAAGTGAGTTTTAAGGTCATTGAGGACACAGAATTATTATGCAATGTCTTCACCTATCTCAGAAATACCTCACTGCCTCCCAGATGAGTGTTGAAGCTAAGAAGAGACTGAAAAAAAAAATCTTCCGTCTGTATTACCATCTTAGAGAATGGAATGAGCTAGCTGGTCAGGCACGGTGACCCACCTCTGTAATTCCAGCACTTTAGGAAGCTGAGGCAGGTGGATCTCAATGTCAGGAGTTCAACACCAGCCTGGGCAATATGGTGAAACCCCGTCACTACTAAAAATACAAAAATTAGCCAGGCAATGGTGGCACACACCTGTAGTCCCAGCTACTCAGGAGGCTGAGGCAGAAGAATTGCTTGAACCTGCAAGGCAGAGGTTGCAGTGGGCTGAGATCATGCCATTGCACTTCAGCCTGGGCAACAAGAGCAAAAAAAACAGACTTGAAAGCATCAAAGTTAAAAAGACAAAGAAGGATATTATATAATGATTAAAGTCCTTATCCAACAGGAAAATATCGCAATCCTAAATATGAGCTCCCAAATTTATAAAACAATTACTACTAGACCTAAGTAATGAGATAGATAGCAACACAATAATATTGGGGGACTTTAATACTCCACGGGCAGCACTAGACAGGTCATCAAAACAGAAAGTCAACAAAGAAACAATGGACTTAACCTATACCCTAGGACAAATGGCCTTAATAGATATTTACAGAACATTCTACCCAACAACTGCAGAATATACATTCCACTCATCAGCACATGGAACATTCTCTAAGACAGACCATATGATTGATAGACCATAAAACAAGTCTCAGGAAATTTAAAAAAAATTGAAAATATACCAAGTACTCTCTCAGACTACAGTGGAATAAAATTGGAAATCAACTCCAAAAGGAACCCTCAAAACCATGCAAATAAATGAAAATTAAATAACCTGCTCCTGAATGATTGTTGGATCAATAATGAAATCAAGATGGAAATTAAAAAATTATTTGAACTGAGCAATAATAGTGACACAACCCATCAAAATCTCTGAGATACAGCAAAAGCGATGCTAAGAGTTAAGTTCATAGCATTAAATACCTACATCAGAAAGTCTGAAAGGGCACAAATCAACAGTCTAAGGTCACACCTCATGGAACTGGAGAAATAATCCAAACTCAAACCCAGCAGAAGAGAAGAAATAACAAAGATCAGGGAAGAACTAAATGAAATTGAAACAAACAAACAAATACAAAAGATAAATGAAACAAAAAGCTGGTTCTTTAAAAAGGTAAATGAAATTGATAGATCATTAGTGAAATTAACCAAGAAAAGAAGACAGAAGCCCGGTCTCGGTGGCTCACGCCTGTAATCCCAGCACTTTGAGAGGTGGAGGCGGGCGGATAACCTCAGGTCAGGAGTTCGACACCAGCCTGGTCAACATGGTGAAACCTTGTCTCAACTAAAAATACAAAAATTAGCCAGGGGTGGTGACAGGAGCCTGTAATCCCAGCTACTCGGGAGACTGAGGCAGGAGAATTGCTTGAACCCGGGAGGCAGAGATTGCAGTGAGCTGAGATGGTACCACTGCACCCCAGCCTGGGTGACAGAGTGAGACTCAGTCTCCAAAAAAAAAAAAAAAGAAGAAGAAGAAAAGGGAAAACCCAATAAAAATCAATTAGAAACAAAGCAGGAAATATTACTACTGATACCACAGAAATACCAAGGCTACTATGAACACCTTTACACACACTAACTAGAAAATCTAGAGGAGATGGATAAATTCCTGGAAATATACAACCCTCCTAGATTAAACCAGAAGGACATAGAACCTCTGCACAGACCAATAAAAAGCAGTGAGATTGAAATGGTAATAAAAAAATTGCCGAGGAGAGAGATCCAAGATGGCCAATTAACAGCAGCTCAGGATTGTAGCTCCCAGTGAAAACGCAGAGAGCAAGTGGACACCACACTTTCAGACGAATTTTTGTCACCCACAGACCGGGAGATTCCCAGCGGAGGAGCCACACGGGTCACCAGCAAGACTTTTTTGGCTGGCCTGGCTGTTTTGCCGGCACCCCGGCACGGTGCTTCTCGGTGCGGAGTATACGGGACGGGGTGCCCTTTGAGTTGGCTCGGCTGGTCACATCCCCACAAGGAGAACAGCAATTGGAAATGCTGAGGACTGAGCGTTTCACAGCAAGCACAGCCGAACCGGGAAGGCTCTGTGGGGAAGGGGCGTCCGCCAAAGGAAAACTAAGAAACAGAAAAAACTTCATCACCGGGCGGAGAGAGATCCAAGATGGCCATTTAGCAGCAGCTCAGGATTGTAGCTCCCAGTGAAAGCGCAGAGAGCAAGTGGAAGCCGCAATTTCAGACGAATTTCTGTTGCCCACAAACTGGGAGCTACCCAATGGAGGAGCCACACGGGTCACCAGCGTGACTCTTTTGGCCAGCACAGCTGTTTTGCCGGTGCCCCGGCGTGGCGCAGTGCTTCTCAGTGCGGAGTATATGGGACTGAGTGCCCTTTGAGTCAGGCTCGGCCGGTCCCATCCCCACAAGGAGAACAGCAATTGGAAGCGCTGAGGACTGAGAGTTTCACAGTAAGCACAGCTGAACCCGGGAAGGCCTAGCTCTGTGGGGAAAGGGCGTCCGACGAAAGAAAACTAAGAAACAGAAAAAACTTCATCACCAACAAGCCGGACGTCCACTCAGACCCAATCTGAAAGTCAGCAATTACAAAGATGACAGGTGGATAAATCCACAAAAATGGGAAGAAACCAGTGCAAAAAGGCTGAGAAC
>CAUYLG010041050.1:0-34849 GCA_963573385.1 Cacajao melanocephalus | reverse complement strand
CAAAACAAGGCAAAGCACCATGTCTACCATGGTAATGCAAGGGAAGCCATGGCAAGGCAAGGCACCATGGGCAGCATGGTAAGGTAAAGCAAGGCAAGGCACCTCCCAATGGGCACTATGGTAGGGGAAGCTAAGACAATGCAATTTACCATGGACAGCAAGTTAAGGCAAAGCATGGCAAAGCAAGGCAACATGGGCACTATGGTAAGTCAAGGCAAGGCAAGGCACCATGGGCACCATGGTAAGGCAAGGCAAGGCACCATGGGCACCATGGTAAGGCAGGGCAAAACAAAGCAAGGCACCGTTGGTACAATAACAAGGCATGGCAAGGAAAGGCAAGGCACCATAGGCAGCAGGGACACCATCTTTATTTTTAATTTTTTTTTTTTTTGAGGCACAGTATCATTCCTTCACCAGGCACCAGGCTGAAGTGCAGTGGCGCAACCTCGGCTCACTGGCAATCTCCGCCTTCCGGGTTCAAGCAATTTTCCTGCCTCAGCCTCACGAGTAGCTGGGACTACAGGCATGCGCCACCACGTCCAGCTAATGTTTTTGTATTTTTAGTAGAGACAAGGTTTCACCATGTTAGCCAGGATGGTCTCAATCTCTTGACCTCGTGATCCACCCGCCTCAGCCTCCCAAAGTGCTGGGATTACAAGCATGAGCCACCGCGCCCGGCCCAGCATGGACACCATCTTAAAGCAAGGCACAGCAAGGCAAGTCAAGGCAAGACAACATGCACACCATGAGAAGACAAGGCAAGGCAAGTAAAGGCACCATGGGCAACATGGTAAGGAAAGGCAATGCAAGGCAACACAAGGCACCATGGGCAACAATGTAACACATGGCAATACAAGGCAAAACACCATAATCACAGCGGTAAGGCAGAGCAAGGCAAGACAATGTAATTTGCCATGGGAACCATGGGATAGCAAGGCAACGCAAGGCAAGAAATAAACCATGGCAACCATGGTGTGGCAAGGCAAGGCACCATGGGAACCGTGGGAAGGCACGGGAAAGTAAAGCAAGTCAAGGCACAATGGGAACCAGGCTAAGACAAGTGAATGAGAGGCAAACCACCATGGGCACCATGGTATGGCAACAAGAGGCGAGGCAAGGCAAGGCACCACGGATACCACGGTAAGGCAAGGTAAGGCAAGTCTAGGCACTATGAGCACCATGGTAAGGCAAGGCAAGGGAACCTGGGAACCATGGTAAAGCAAGGGAATGCAAGGCAAGGGAAGGCAAGTCACCATGGGTGTATGGTTAGGCATCATGGGCACCATGGTAAGGCAAGTCAAGGCGAGGCCAGCCACCATGGGCCCCATGGTAAGGAAAGGCAAAGCAAGGCACCTTGTGCCAATGGTGCCTTGCCCTGTCTTGCTTACCCCTTATACCCATGGTGCCCTTTCGTGCCCCACTTTACACTGTTTCCATGGTGCCTTACATTGCCTCTCCCTGCCTTACCATGGTGCCCATGGTGAGTTGCCTTGCTTTACCTTTCATTGTCTTCCCTTGCTTTCTCTTGCCTTGCCTTGCCTTAACATTATACCCATGGTTCCTTGCATTGCCTTGCCTTACCATGGTGCCTATAGTGCCTTGCCTTGCTTTGCCTGTGGTGCCTTGGCTTACCTTGTTGTTGCCTATGGTGCCTTGGCTTACCTTGCCTTGCCTTACCATAGCACCCATGGTTCCATGCATTGCCTTGCCTTGCATTGCCTGGCCTTAACGTTGTGTCCATGGAGAGCTGCTTTGCCTTACCTTAACTTGCCTTCTACTTTCATGTTGCCCATGGTGCATACCTTTCCATGTCTTGCCTTACCTGGATGTTCCTGGTGCCTTGCCTTTCCTTGACTTACCAGAAGTCATATGGTGCCCTTCCGTGACTTGCCTTGCCCTATCATGGTGCCCATGCCTTGCATTACCTTGCCTTGTTTGCTTAATCAATGTGCCTATGGTGCCTTGCCACGACTTGCCTTGCTTTATGATGGTGCCCATGGTGCCTTGCCTTGCTTGCATGACCTTGCCTTACCATTGTGTCCATGGTACCTTGCTTTGCCTTACCATGCTTCCCATGGTGCCTTGGCTTGCCTTGCCTTGCCTTCACACAGTGTCCATCATGTCTCGCCTTGCCTTCCCTTGTCTTACCATGGTGACCATGGTGCCTTGCCTTTCCTTTCCTTGTCTTGCCTTGCCATGCCATGGCTTCCATGGTGCATTCACATGCTTTGCTTTGAATTTCCATGTTGCCAATTGTGCCTTCCCTTGCCTTGCCTTGCTCTGCCTTAATATGATGCCCATGGTCTTTTGTCTTTCCTGCATTACCATGGTCCCCATGGGGTGTTGCCTTGCCTTTTGTTACAATGTTTCCCATGGCACCTTGCCTTGCCTTGCTTTGTCATACCATGGTGACTACGATGCCTGTCCTTGCCTTGTCTTGCCTTAACATGGTGCCCATTTCTCGCTTGCATTTTCTTACCTTACCATGGTGCCCTTACCACCTTGTCTTGTCTTGTTTTGCATAGCCTTGACTTACCATGGTGCCCACGGTGCTTTGACATGTCTTGCTTTGCCTTACCATGGTGACTTTTCTGCCTTGCCTTTCCTTGCTTTGCCTTGACTTATTTACATGGGGCCCACAGTGCCGTTTCCTTACTTTCCTTGCCTTACCATAGTGCCCATGTTACCTTGCATTGAATTGCCTAACCATAGTGCCAATGGCACCTTACCATGTCTCGCTTTGCCTCTCCATTGTGATCATGGTGCCTTCCCTTGCCATGAATTGATTTTCCTTACCATGGTGTCCATGGTGCCTTGCCTTGCATTATGTTACTATGGTGCTCATGGTGACCTGCTTTGCCTTGATTTGCCTTACCATGGTGTCTATGTTTCCTCGCCTTGCCTTTTCTTGACTCACCTTAGCATTTTGCCCATGGTGCCTTGAGTTGCCTTGCCCTGCCTTACCATGGTACCTAGGATACCTTCCCTTCCCTTGTCTTACCGTGGTGCCCCTGGTGCCTTTTATTGCCTTGCCTAGTCTTACCATGCTGCCCACGATGCCTTGCCTTGCCTTACTTTGCCTTGCTTTGCATTACCTTGGAGCCAATGGTGCCCTGACTTGCCTTGCCTTCCCATACGATGGTCCTCATAGTATGTTCCTTGGTCTTGTTTTGCAGTGCCTGCCTTCCCTTGCATTGCCTTACCTTGCATTGCCTTACCATGATGCCAGTTCGGCCTTGCCCAGCTTTTCCTTGCCTTGCCTTACATAGCTTTGCCTTGCCTTGCAGAGCATTGATTTACTTTGCCATACCATGGTGCCTTGCCTTGCCATGCCTTGCCTTACTATGGTGCCCACTGTGCCTTTCCTTGCCTTGCCATGTTTGCCTTACCATGGTGCCCATGGTTCATTGACTTTCCTTGCCATATCATGGTGCCCATTTTGAGTTTCCTTGCCTTGCCATGCTTTCCTTAACATGGTGCCAAATGTGCCTTGCCTTGACTTACCATGATGCTCATGGTGCCTTACTTAGCCTGGTCTTGCCTTACTGTGATGCCAACCACGGTGCCTTGCCTTGCCTTCCCTTGCCTTACCATGGTGCCTATGGTGCCTTGGCTTACCTTGCCTTGCCATAACATGGTGCCTATGATGCATTGCCTTACTATGATGCACATAGTGCCTTGCCTAGCCATGGCTTCCCATGGTACCCATGGTGCCTTGCATTCATTTGCCTTAGTATGGTGCCCATGGTGCTTGGTCTTGCCTTGTCTTGCATTATCATAGTGCCCATGGTGCCATGCTTGCCTTGCCTTGCTTTGCCTTACCTTGGTGCGCAGGGTGCCTTTCCTTGCTTTCCCTTACCGTGGTGCACATATCGTCTTGCCTTAACATGTTGCCCATGATGCATTGCATTGCCTTACCTTCCCCTACCATACTGCCCATTGGGGTCTGCCTTGCCTTGCTTTACCTTACCAAGCTGCCCATGTTGCCTTGCCTTGCTGTGCCTTCCCTTTCATTACCATGGTACTTATGGTGCTTTGCCTTGCTTTGCCTTGCCTTACCATGGGGTCCATGGTGGGTTGCCTTGCCTTGACTTGCCTTGCCATGGTGCCCATGGTGCCTTGCCTTGCCTTGTGTTGCCATATTATGATGCCCATGGTGGCTTGCCTCTCCTTCACTTGCCTTTGCCTGGCTCCCATTGTGCCTTGCCTTGCCTTTATTTCCCTTGCCTTACTTTCCCTTGCCTTACCAAGTTTCCCATGGTGCCTTGCCTTGCCTTTCCATACCATGGTTCCCATGTTTCATTTCATTGCCTTGTATTGCCTTCTTCTCCTATGGTTCCCATGGTGAATGTGTTCCCTTCCTTGCTTTTCATAACTGTGGTGATAATCTTGTTTTGTCTTGATTTGTCATGGGTTACCATGTTTCCCATGGTGTCTTGTGTTGCCTTTACTTACCCTGGTATCCATTATTCCTTTACATGCCTTGCCATGCCTTATCATGGTGCCCATGTTGTCTTGCCTTTCCCTGCCTTGCTGTGTCTTGCCTTACCATGGTGCCCATGCTGCCAATGTTGCCTTGCCTTTCCTTGCCATGCTTTACTATTGTGCCAATGTTGCCTTGCTTTGTCTTGCTTTGCCTTACCAGGGTGCCAATGGTGCCTTGCCTTCCCTTTGTGCCCATAATGCCTTTCATTGCCTTGCCTTCCCATTGTGCCCATGGTGCCCTGTCTTGCTCTACCTATCCCTGGTGCCCATGGTGCCCTACCTTGCCTTTACCTGCCTTACCATGATGCCCATGGTGACTTCCCTTGCCTTACCTTTCATTGCCTTACTTTGCCCTGCCTTCTCTTGCCATGCCTTGACTTACCATTGTACTCATGATTCCTTGCCTTGCCATGACTTAACACATTTCCTGGAGTGCCTTGCCTTGCTTTGCCTTACCATGGTGCCTATAGGGCATTGGCTTGCCTTCCCTTGCATTTCCATGGTGACTATGGTGCTTTGCATTTCCTTGTTTGCTTTGCCTTTCCTTCATGTAGTGCCCATGGAGAGCTGCTTTGCCTTGCCTTAACTTGCCTTCCACTTATATGTTGCCAGTTGTGCATTCCTTGCTATGCCTTGGCTTACCTGGGCACTGTGGTGCCTTGTCTTTCTTTGCCTTACAGGGTGCACATGATGACTTTCAGTGGCTTGCCTTGCCCTACCATGGTGCCCATGGCACCTTGCCCTGTTTTGCCATGCCTTGTCTTGCTTTATTAATGTGCCCATGGTCCCATGCCATGCCTTGCATTGCCTTATGATTGTGCCCATGGTGCTTTGCCTTGACATGCCTTGCATGGCTTTGCCTTACCATGCTGTCCATGGAGCCTTGCCATTCCTTGCCTTACCATGGTGCCCGTGGCGCCTAGCTTTGCAATAAATGATGCCTATGATGCCTTTCCTTTCCTTACCATGATGCCCATAATGCCTTGACTTTCATTGTCTTGTTTTACCATGGTACCCTTATTGCCTTGACTTGCCTAGTCCTGACTTACCAGGGTGCCCATAATGCTTTGACATGCCTTGAATTATCATGGTGACTTTGCGGTCTTGCAATTCCTTGATTTGCCTTGCGATCATTTACATAGTACCCACAGTGCCTTTTCCTGATTTACCTTGCCTTACCATGGTGCCTTGGTAATGGAACATGGTGCCTTGTGTTGCCTTGCTTTACCGTGTTGCCCATTGCGCTGTAACATGCCTTGCCTTGCCTTACCATGGTGCCCATGGTGCCTTGCCTTGCCTGACGTTACCATGGGTGCCTATGGCATCTTGCCTTGCCTTGCCTTGTTTTACCATGGTGCCTATTGTTCCTTGCCTTGCCTTGCCTCTCCTTACCATGTTGCCCATGGTGCCTTGCCTTGCCTTGCCTTACCTTGCCTTACCATGGTGCCTATGTTGCCTTACCTTCCCTTGCCTTACTCTGGACACATGGTGCCTTTTATTTCCTTGCCCTGACTTACCATGATGACCATGGTGCCTTGCCGTGTCTTACCATGCCTTGCTTTGCATTACCATGTAGCCCATGGTGCCTTGCCTTGCCTTGCCTTGCCTTGCCTTGCCTTACCTTACCATGCTATGCATAGCATGTTCCCTTGCTTTGCTTTGCAGTGGGTTCCTTCCCTTGCCTTGCCTTACCATGGTACCTGGCCTTGCTTTGCCTTGCCTTATCTTTCTTTGCCTTGACTTGCTGTGCTTTGCCTTTCTTTGTTTTACCAATGTGAATATGATGCCTTGCCTTGTTATGCCTTTCCTTTCTGTGGTTCCCATTGTGCCTTTCCTTGCCTTGCATGTTTGCCTTTCCTGGCCCAATTTGCTTTGCCTTACCTTGCCTTACCATGATGCTCATGGTTCCTTGCCTTGCCTGGCCTTGCCTTACCCTGATGGCTATGGTGCCTTACATTTACTTGTATTGCCTTGAGTTCCCATGGTGCCCAAGGTGCCTTGCCTTTACTTTCCTTGCCTTAACATGGTGCCAATGGTCTTTTTCCATGCCTTGCCTTGTCATATAACCCATTGTGAGTTTCCTTGCCTTGCCATGCTTTCCTTAACATGGAGCCTAATGTGTCTTGCCTTGACTTGAATTACCATGATGCTCATGGTGCCTTGCCTTGCCTGGCCTTGCCTTACCATGATGCCTGTGCTGCCTTGCATTGTCTTGCCTTGCCTTCCCTTGGTGCCCATGGTTCTTTGCCTTGCCTTCCCTTGTCTTACCATGGCACCCATGGTGCCTTGACTTTCCTTGCCTTGCCATACTGTGGTGTCTACGATGCATTGCCTTACTATGATGCCCATGGTGCTTTGTCCTGCCTTGACTTGCATTAACATGGTGCCTTGCCTTGCCATGCCTTACCATGGTACCCATGGAGCCTTGATTTGCCTTACTATGGTGCCCATGATGCTTTGTCTTACCTTGACTTGCATAACATGGTGGCCATGGTGCCATGCTTGCCTTCACTTGCCTTGCTTTGCCTTACCATGGTGCTCATGGTGGCTTGCTTTGCTTCCTCTTACCAAGTTGCACATGGTGCCTTGCCTTGCCTGGCCTTGCCTACCTTAACATGTTGCCCATGGTGCATTGCATTGCCTTACCTTCCCCTACCATAGTGCCCATTGGGATGTGCCTTGCCTTGCTTTACCTTACCATGCAGTCCATAGTGCCTTGCCTTTCTGGGCCTTCCCTTTCATGACCATGGTACTTATCATGCTTTGCCTTGCTTTGCCTTGCCTTACTATGTGGCCCACGGTGGCTTGTCTCGCCTTGACTCGCCTTACCATGGTGCCCATGATGCCTTGCCTTGCCTTGCTTAACAATACACCCACGGTGACTTGTGTTGTCTTGCATTCCCTTGCTTTACCATGGTGCTCATGCTCCCTTGCCTTGCCTTACCTTGGTCCCCAAAGTGCCTAGGCTTGCCTTACCTTGCCTTGCAATGTTGCTGATGGTGCCTTGCCTTGATTTGCATTGCCATACCATGGTATCCATTGTGGCTTGCATCTCCTTCACTTGCTTTAGTCTGGTTCCCATTGTGCCTTTCCTTGTCTTACTTTACCTTGCCTTACCAAGTTCTCCATGGTGCTTTGCCTTGCCTTGCCATGCCATGGTTCCCATGATTCATTTAGTTGCTGTGTGTTGCCTTACTTTCCCATGGTACCCATGGCGAATTGTGTTGCCTTGCCTTGCTTTGCATTACCGTGGTGATTATGGTGTTTTGCCTTGCGTTACCATGTTACCTATGGTGCCTTGTGTTGCCTTTTGTTACCTTTCCTTACCATGGTGCTCTTGGTGTCTTTACTTGCCTTACCTTGCATTTTCATGGTGCCCATGTTGTCTTGCCTTGCCTTGCCTTGCTGTGCTTTGCCTTACGATGGTGCCCATGCTGTCCATGTTTCCTTGCCTTTCCTTGCCATGCCTTACTATTTTGCCAATGGTGACTTGCTTTGTCTTGTCTTGCCTTACCATGGTGCTCATGGTGCCTTGCCTTTCCTTGCCTTCTCATTTTACTCATTACTTGCTTTCCCATTGTGCTCATGGTGCCCTGTCATGCCCTACCTTACTCTGCTGCCCATGATGCCTTATCTTGCCTTTCCCTGACTTACCATAGTGCCCATGGTGACTTTCCCTGCCTTACCTTTCATTGTTTTGCCTTTCCTTGCCTTACCTTCTCTTGCCGTGCCTTGCCTTACTATTTTACCCATAGTTCCTTGCCTTGCCTTGCCTTACCAGGGTGCCTATAGTGACTTGCCTTGCTTTGCTTTTTCATGGAGCCTATGGTACCTTGGCTTACCTTGCATTGCCTTACCATGTTTCCCATGGTGCCTTGCGTTGCCTTGCCTTTTGTTGCCTAGCCTTAACATTGCGCCCATGGAGAGCTGCCTTGCCTTGCTTTAACTTACCTTCCACTTCCATGATGCCCATGGTAAATGCCTTGCCATGCCTTGCCTTACCTGGGTCCCCATGGTGTCTTTCTTTTCCTTGCCTTACCATGGGGCACTTGGTGTCCTTCCAGGGCTTGCCTTGCCCTACTTTGGTGTCCAGGGCACCTTGCCTTGCATTTCCTTGCCTTGTCTTGCTTTACCAATCTGCCCATGGTGTCTTTCCAATCTTTGCCTTGCCTTATTATGGTGCCCAACATGTCTTGCCTTGTCTTGCATGGCCTTGCTTTACCATGGTGTCCATGGTGCCTGGCCTTGACTTACAATGCTGCCCAGGGTTCCTTGCTTTGCCTTGCCTTACATTCCTACAGTGTCCATGGTATCTTGGCTTGCCTCCCTTTCCCTTACCATGGTAGCCATGGTGCCCTTCCTTGCCTTTCCTTGCCTTGTCTTGCATTTCCATGGTGTCCATGGTGCATTCACATGCCTTACTTTGCCTTTCCATGTTGCCAATTGTGCCTTGCCTTGCCTTGAGTTGCTCTGCTGTAACATGGTTCCCATGGTCCTTTGTCTTGCCTTTCTTTACCATGGTGCCTTTCCTTTCCTTACCATTTTGCCTATGGTGCCTTTCCTTGCATTACCCATGTTGCCCATGGTGCCTTGCCTTACCATGATGCCCATAATGCCTTGACTTGCATTGCCTTTTTTTTACCATGGTACACTCATTGCCTTGCATTGCCTTGCCTAGTCTTGTCATACCAGGGTGCTCATGGTGCTTTAACATGCCTTGCCTTATCATGGTGACTTTGTTGCCTTTCAGTTTCTTGCTTTGCCTTGCCATCATTTTCATGGTGCCCACAGTTCCCTTTCCTGACTTTCCTTACATTACCACGGTGTCCATGGTGCCTTGCATTGCCTCGCCTTACCATGGTGCCCATGGCACCTTACCATGCCTTGCCTTGCCTCTACATTGTGCCCATGGTGCCTTCCCTCACCATGTCTTTCCTTGCCTTACCATGTGCATGTATTGCCTTCCCTTGCCTTGCCTTGTCTTACTTTTCTTTTCATTGCCTTGCCATGCCTCACCTTGCTTTGTCTTACAAATGTGAATATGGTGCCATGCCTTTCCTTACCATGGTGCCCACTGTGTTTTTCCTTGCCATGCCACATTAGCCTTACCATGGTGCCCAATTGGCCTTTCCTTTTCTTGCCTTACCATGATGCTCATGGTGCCTTGCCTTGCCTGGCCTTGTCTTAACGTTATGTCTATAGTACCTTGCATTGACTTGTATTGCCTTGCCTTCCCATGGTGCCCATGGTATGTTGTCTTTTCTTCCCTTGCCTTATCATGGTGCCCATGATTCCTTGCCCTGCCTTGCCTTATCACTTTGCCCGTTGTGTGTTTCCTTGTCTTGCCATGCTTTCCTTAACAAGGTGCCTAATGTGCCTTGCCTTGCCTTGAATTACCATGATCCTCATGGTGCCTTGCCTTGCCTGGACTTGGCTTACCATGATGCTAATGCTGCCTTGCATTGTCTTGCCTTGCCTTGCCTTGCCTTCCCATGGTGCCCACGGTGCCCATGATGCCTTGCCTTCCTTTGCCTTACTATAGTGTCCATGGTGCCTTGACTTGCCTTGTCGTGCTATACCATGGTGCCTATGATGCATTGTCTTACTGCCATGATGCCCATAATGCCTTGCCTTGCCATGCCTTACCATGGTACCCATGGTGCCCTGCCTTACCTTGTTTTGACTTACTATGGTGCCCATGATGCTTTGTCTTGCCTTGACTTGCATTAACATGGTGCCCATGGTGCTATGTTTGCCTTGCCCTGCCTTGTTTTGGTTTGCCATTGTTCCCAGGGGGCCCTGTGTTGCTTTGTCTTACCATGGCACACATTTTGCCCTGCTTTGTCATATCTTGCCTTAACATGTTGCCCACGGTGCATTGCATTGCCTTGCCTTCCCCTACCATAGTGCTCACTGGGACATACTTTGCCTTGCTTTACCTTACTATGCTGACTTTGGTGCCTTGCCTTGCCGTGCCTTCCTTTGCATGACCATGGTACATGTGGTGGTTTGCCTTACTTTGCCTTGCCTTACCATGGGGCCCATAGTGGCTTGCCTCACCTTGACTCGCTTTACCATGATGCCCATGATGCCTTGCCTTGACTTACAATGCTTCCTTGCCTTGCCTAACCATACGCCAGTGGTGACTTGCCTTGCATTGCATTCCATTGCTTTACCATGGTGCCCATGCTCCCTTGCCTTGCCTTACCATGGTGCCCATAGTGCCTAGGCTTGCCTTACCTTACCTTGTAATGGTGCTCATGATGCCTTGCATTGCCATACCATGGTGTCCATGGTGGCTTGCCTCTCCTTTACTTCCCTTAGCCTGGTTCCCATTGTGCCTTGCCTTGCTTTACTTTTCCTTGCCTCACAAAGATTCTCATGATGCCTTGCTTTGTCTTGCCTTGCCATACCATGGTTCCCACAGTTCATTTTCTTGCTTTGTGTTGCCTTGCTTTTCCATGATCCCGATGGTGAATTGCAATGCATTGCTTTGCTTTGCATTACTGTGGTGATTATGGTGCCTTACCATGTTTCCCATGGTGCCTTACCATGTTTGCCATGGTGCCTTGTGTTGCCTTGCATTGTCTTTTCTTACCATGGTTCCCATGGTGCCTTTACTTGCGTTGCTTGTCTTTATTATGGTGCCCATGTGGTCTTGCATTTCCTTGCTTTGCTGTGCCTTGCCTTTCACTGGTGCCCATGCTGCCCATGGTGCCTTGCTTTTCCTTACCATGCCTTACTATTGTGCTAATGGTGACTTGCTTTGTCTTTCCTTGCTTTACCATGGTGACCATGGTGCCATGCCTTGTCTTACCATTGTGCCCATGGTGTCCTGCCTTGCCTTGCCATTGTGCCCATGGTGCCCTGTCATGCCCTACCTTACCATGGTGCCCATAGTGCTTTACATAGACTTTCCCTGCCTTACCATGTTGCACATGGCAACTTCATTGCCTTACCTTTCATTACCTTGCCTTGCTTTCTGTCTCTTGCCTTGAATTACCACTTTACTCATCATTCCTTGCCTTGCCTTGCCTTACCAGGGTGCCTGTAGTGACTTACCATACTTTGCCTTACCATGGTGCCTATGGTGCCTTGGCTTGCCTTGCCTTACATTACCATAGTGCCCATGGTGCAATGCACTGCATTGCTTTACTTTGCCTTGTGTTAACGTTGTGCCCATGGAGAGCAGCCTTGCCTTACCTTAACTTGCCTTCCACTTTCATGTTGCCCATGGTGCATGCCTTGCTGTGCCTTGTCTTACCTGGGTGCCCATGGTGCATTGGCATTCCTTGCCTTACAGGGTGTACATGGTCCTTTCCATGGCTTGCTTTGGCTTATCATGGTGTCCATGGCACCTTTACTTGCATTGCTTTGCCTCGTCTTGCTTTACCAATGTGCTCATGGTGCCTTGCCACACCTTGCCTTGCCTTATGATGGTGCCCATGGTGCCTTGGCTTGCCTTGCATGACCTTGTCTTACCATGGTGTCTATGGTTCCTTGCCTTGTCTTACCATGTTGTCCCTGGTGCCTTAGCTTGCCTTGCATTGCCTTCCCACAGTGCCCATGGTGTCTTGCCTTGCCTTCCCTGGCCTTACCATGGTTGCCATGGTGCCTTGCCATGTGTTTACTTGCCTTGTCTTGCCTTGCCATGGTGTCCATATTGCATTCACATGCATTACTTTGCCTTTCCATGTTGCCAATGGTGCCTTGCCTTGCCTTGATTTGCTCTTCCTTAACATCCTTCCCATGCTCCTTTGTGTCACCTTGTATTACCATGGTGCCCATGGTGGCTTGACTTGCCTTGCTTTGCCATACCCTGGTGCCTATGATGCATTGCCTTACTATGATACCATAGTGACTTGCCTTGCCAAGCCTTAACATGGTACCCATGGTGCTTTGCCTTGCTTGTTTTGCCTTGCTATGATGCCAATGGTGCTTTGTCTTGATTGACTAGCATTAATTTGTTGCCCATGGTGCCCAGGGTGCCTTGTGTTGCTTTGCCATACCACGGTGCACATGTTGTCTTGTCATTCCATGTCTTACCTTAACATGTTGCCCATGGTGCATTACATTGCCTTACCTTCCCCTACCATAGTGTCCATTGGCACATGCCTTGCCTTGCTTTACCTTACCATTCTGCCTATGGTGCCTTGCCTTGCCTTCCCTTAGTGCCCATAGTCCCTAGGCTTGCCTAACCTTGCCTTACAGTGGTGCCCATGGTGCCTTGCATTGCCATACCATGGTGCCCATGGTGGCTTGCCACTCCTTCACTTGCCTAGGCTTATTCCCATTGTACCTTGCCTTGCTTTACTTTCCCTTGACTCACCAAGGTTCCCATGGTGCCTTGCCTTGCCATACCATGGTTCCCATGATGCATTTCCTTGCCTTGCTTTGCTTTGCTTTCCCATGGTTCCCATGGCTAATTGCATTGCCTTGCCTTGCCTTGCTTTGCATTACTGTGGTGATTATGGTGTTTTGCCTTGCCTTGCCATGTGTTACCATGTTGCCCATGGTACCTTGTGTAGCCTTGCATTGCCTTTCCTTACCATGATGCCCATGGTTCATTTACTTGCCTGGCCTTCCTTTTCCATGGTGCCCATGTTCTCTTGTCTTTCCTTGCCTTGCTGTGCCTTGCCTTATGATGGTGCCCATGCTGCCCATGTTGCCTTGCCATTCCTTGCCATGCCTTACTATTGTGTCAATTATGTCTTGCTTTGTCTTTCCTTGCCTCACCGTGGTGCCCATGGTGCTTTGCCTTACCTTGCCGTACCATTGTGCCCATGTTGCCTTGCCTTCCCATTGTGCCCATGATGCCCTGTCATGCCCTACCTTACCATGGTTCCCATGGTGCCTTACCTTGCCTTTCCCTGCCTTGGCATGGTGCCCATGGTGCCTTACCTTGCCTTTCCCTGCCTTAGCATGGTGCCCTTGGTGACTTACCTTGCCTTACTTTTCATTGTCTTGCCTTGTCTTGCCTTTTCTTCCCTTGTCTTGCCTTAACATTTTACCCCTGGTTCCTTGCCTTGCCTTGCCTTACCATGGTGCCTATAGTACCTTTCCTTGCTTTGCCTTACCATGGTGCCTATGGTGCCTTTGCTTGCCTTGCCTTGCCTTACCATGATGTCCATAGTGCCTTATATTGCCTGGTCCTGCTTTAACATTGTGCCATGGAGAGCTGCCTTGCCTTGTCTTATCTTGCCTTCCACTTCCATGTTGCCCATGGTGCATTCCTTGCCTTGCCTGTGTGCCCATGGTGTCTTGCCTTTTCTTGCCTTACCAGGAGGAACATGGTGCCTTTCTGTGGTTTGCCATGATCTACCATGGTGCCCATGGAACCTTGCCTAGCATTGCTTTGCCTTGTCTTGCTTTACCAATGTGCCCAAGATGACTTGCCATCTCTTACCTTGCCTTATTATGGTGCCCATGGTGACTTGCCTTGCCTTCCATGGCCATGCTTTTCCATGGTGTCCATGGTGCTTGGTCTTGCCTTACCATACTGCCCATGGTGCCTTGACCAGCCTTGCCATGCCTTCCCAAAATTCCCATGGTGTCTTTTCTTGCCTTCCCTTGCCTTACCATGGTGGCCATGATGCCTTTCCTTGCCTTTCCTTGCCTTGTCTTGCCTTTCCATGGTGTCCATGGTGCATTCACATGCTTTGCTTTGCCTTTCCATGTTGCAAATTGGGCCTTGCCTTGCCAAGTCTTGCACTGTCTTATGATGGTACCCATGGTCCTTCGTCTTGCCTTGCGTTACCATGATGTCCATGGTGCCTTGTCATGTCTTTTCTTTTTTTACCATGTTGTCCATGGTGTCTTGCCTTGTGGTACCATATTGCCCATGGCACCTTGCCTTGCCTTACTATGGTGCCCATGGCTCCTTGCCTTGACTTGCCATACCATGATGTCTATGATGGCTTTCCTTTTCTTGCCTTACCAAGGTGCCCGTAATGCCTCGACTTGCATTGCCTTGCATTACCGTGGCGCCCTTATTGCTTTGCCTTGTCTTGCCTTGTCTAGTCTTGACTTATCAGGGTGCCCATGATTCTTAGACATGCTTTGCCTTGCCTTACCATGGTGACTTTTTTGCCATGCCTTTCCTTGCTTTGCATTACTTTCCTTTACATGGTGCCCACAAGGCCTTTTCCTGACTTTCCTTACTATAATTCCCATGGTGCCTTGTGTTGCCTCACCTTACCATGGTGCCCATGGCACCTTACCATGACTTGCCTTGAATCTCCATGGTGCTCATGGTGCCTTCCTTGTCATGCTTTGCCTCATTTTACCATGGTGCCCATGATGCCTTGCCTTGCCTTACATTACCATAGTACCCATGGCACCTTGCCTTGCGTTGCCTTGTTTTACCATGCTTCCTATGGTTCCTTGCCTTGCCTTGCCTCGCCTTACCATGTTTCCCATGGTACTGTGCCTTGCCCTACCATGGTAAGGCATGTTGCCTATATTGCCTTACCTTCCCTTGCCTTACCGTGGTGCCCATGGTGCCCTGTCATGCCCTACCTTACCATGGTGCCCATGGTGCCTTACCTTGCCTTTCCCTGCCTTACCATGGTGCCCATGGAGACTTGTCTTGCCTTACCTTTCATTGCCTTAGCTTGCGTACTCTTGCCTTGTTTTGCCTTACCATTTTACCCATGGTTCCTTGCCTAGCCTTGCCTTACCATGGTGCCTATAGTGCCTTGCCTTGCTTTGCCTGACCATGTTACCATAGTGCCCATGGCGACTTGTTGTGCCTTATCTTTCATTGCCTTGCCTTCTCTTGCCTTGCCTTGCCATGCCATTTTACCCATGGTTCCTTGCCTTGCCTTACCACAGTGCCTATAGTGCCTCACCTTGCTTTGCCTTACCATGGTGCCCATGGCACCTTGTTTTCCTTGACGTAACATGATACCTATGATGCCTTTCCTTTTCTTTCCTTGCCTTACGATGGTGCATTTATTGCTTTTCTTTGCCTCGTCTTGCCTAGTTTTGACTTACCTGGGTTCTCATGGTGCTTTGACATGCATTGCCTTGCCATGCCATATTGACATTTTTGCCTTGCCTTTTCTTGCTTTGTGTTACATTCATTGACATGGTGCCCACATTATCTTTTCCTGACTTTCCTTGCCTTACCATGGTGCCCATGGTATCTTGCATTGCCTCACCTTACCATGGTCCCCATGGAGCCTTACCATGCCTTGACTTGCCCCTCCATTGTGCCCATGGTGCCTTCCCTTGCCATGTCTTGACTTGCCTTACCATGGTGCCCATGGTGCCTTGCCTTATGTTACCATAGTGCCCATGGCACCTTGCCTTGCCTTGCCATGTTTTACCATGGTTTCTCTTTTTCCTTGCCTTGCCTTGCGTTATCATGTTGCCTATGTTGCCTTACCTTTCCTTGCCTTATCATGGTGCCCATTGTGCCCTGTCGTTCCCTACTTTACCATGGTGCCTATGGTGCCTTACGTTGCCCTTCCCTTCATTACCATGGTGCCTATGGTGACTTATCTTGCCTTAACTTTCATTGCCTTGCCTTGCCTTCTCTTACCTTGCCTTGCCATATCATTGTATCCATTGTTCCTTGTCTTGCCTTGCCTTACCACGGTGCCTATAGTGCCTTGCCTTTCTTTGCATTATCATGGTGCCTATGGTACTTCGGCTTGCCTTCCCTCACCTTGCCATACCATGGTGCCTATGATGCACTGCCTTACTATGATGCCCATAGTGCCTTCCCTTGCCATGACTTACCCTGGTACCCATGGTGTCTGGCCTTGCATTGTTTTGCCTTACTATGATGCCCACGGTGCTTTGTCTTGTCTTGAATTGCATTAACATGGGGCCCATGGTGCCATGCTTGCCTTGTGTTGCCTTGCTTTGCCTTACAATTATGCCCAGGATACCTTGCATAGCTTTGCATTACCATGGTGCATATGTTGCCTAGCCTTGCCATGCCTTACATTAACATGTTGCCCACGGTGCATTGCATTGCCTTACCTTCCCATAAAATAGTGCCCATTGGGCCCTGCTTTGCCTTGCTTTACCTTACCATGGTGTCCATGGTGCCTTGCCTTGCCGTGCCTTCCTTTGCATCACCATGGTACCTATGGTGCTTTGCCTTGCCTTATCATAGGGCGCATGGTTGCTGGCCTCGCCTTGAATTGCCTTACCATGGTGCGCATGATGCCTTGCTTTGCCTAACCATACACCCACGGTGACTTGCCTTGCCTTGCATTCCCATGCTTTACCATGGTGCCCATGCTCCCATGCCATGCCTCACCATGGTGCCTATAGTGCCTAGGCTTGCCTCACCTTGCCTTACAATGGTGCCTATGATGCCTTGCCTTGCCTTGCCTTGGGTGGCCATACCATGGTGCCAGTTGTGGCTTGCCTCTCCTTTACTTGTCCTGGACTGGTTCCAGTTGTGCCTTGTCTTGCCTTACTTTCCCTTGCCTTACTTAGGTTTCCATGGTGCCTCTCCTTGCCTTGCCTGGCTATTCCACTGGTTCTATATTTCATCTCCATGCCTTGCGTTGCCTTGGATTAACATGGTTCTCATTGCAAAAGGTGTTGTGTTGCCTTGTCTTGGTTTGCATTACTGCAGTGATTATGGTGTTTTGCCTTGCCTTGTAATGTTACCATGTTTCCCATGGTGCTTTGTGTTGCCTTGCATTGTCTTTCCTTACCATGGTGCCCATGGTGCATTTACTTGCCTTCTCTTGCCTTATCATGGTGCTCATGTTGCCTTGCCTTGCCTTGCTGTGTCTTGCCTTACGATGGTGCCCATGCTGCCCATGCTGCTTTGCCTTTCTATGACATGCCTTACTCTTGCGCAAATTGTGCCTTTCGTTGTCTTGTCTTGCCCTATCATAGGGCCCATGGTGCCTTGCCTTGTCTATTTCTTGTGCCCATGGTGCCCTGTCATGCCCTACCTTTACATGGTGCCCATGGTGCCTTACCTTGCCTTTCCCTGCCTTATCATGGTGCCCATAGCGACTTACATTGCCTTACCTTTCATTGCCTTGCCTTGCCTTCTCTTGCCTTGCCTTGTCTTAGCATTGTACCTTTGGTTCCTTGCCCTGCCTTACCACAGTGCCTTTAGTGTCTTGACTTGCTTTGCCTTACCATGGTGCTCATGGTGCCTTGCATTGCCTTGTCTTGTGTTGCCTTGCCTTAACTCTGTCTTTGAAGAGCTGACTTGCCTTGCCTTCGCTTGCCTTCTACTTCCATGTTGCCCATGATGCATGCCTTGCCGTGTCTTGCCTTATCTGGATGCCCATGGTGCCTTGCCTTACCGGGGGGAAATGGTGCCTTTCTGTGGCTTGCCTTGCCCTACCATGGTGCTCACAGCACTTTGAATTGCATTGCCTTGCCTTGTTTGCTATACCAATGTTCCTGTGGCGCCTTGCCTTGCCTTACCATTGTGCCCATGGCACCTTGCCTTGCCTTGACATACCATGATACTCATGATACGTTTTCTTTCCTTGCCTTGCCTTATCATGGTGCCCATAATGCCTCGCCTTGCATTGCCTTGCTTTAACATGGTGCCTTTATTGCATTGTCTTGCCTTGCCTTGCCTAGTCTTGACTTACCAGGGTGCCCATGGTGCTTTGACATGCCTTGCCTTGTTTTACCATGTTGACTTTGTTTCCTTGCTTACCTTGCTTTGCATTACCTTAGCTTCCCTGTTGCCCACATTGCCTCTTCCTGACTTTCTTTGCCTTACTATGGTACCTATGGTGCCTTGCATTGCCTCACCTTACCGTGGTGCCCATGGCACCTTACCATGCCTTGCCATGTTTTACCATGGTTCCTATTGTTCCTTGCTTTTCCTTACCTTGTCTCTCCTTATTATGTTTCCCATGATGCCTTGCCTTGCCTTACCATGTTGTCTATGTTGCCTTACCTTCGCTTGCCTTACCATGGTGCTCATGGCACCCTGTCGTGCCCTATTGCACCATGGTAACCATGGTGCCTTACCTTGCCTTTACATGCCTTACCATGGTGCCCATGACAACTTATCCTGCCTTACTTTTCATTGCCTTGCTTTGACTTGCCTTGCCTCCTCCTGCCTTGCCTTGCCTTACCATTGTAACTATGGTACCTTGCCTTGCCTTGCCTTACCACGGTGCCTCTAGTGCCTTGCCTTGCTTTGCCTTAACATGGTGCCTATGGGCCCTCGGCTTGCCTTGCTTTGCCTTACCATGATGCTCATTGTGGCTTTCAATGCCTTGCCTTGGGTTGCTTTGCCAATGTGCTCATGGTGCCTTGCTATGCCTTGACTTGCCTTATTATGGTGCCCATGGTGCCTTGCTTTGCCTTGAATGGGCTTGCCTTAACAGAGAATCCATTTTGCCTTGCCCTGCCTTACCATGCTGCCCATGGTGCCTTGGCCTGTCTTACCTGGACTTCCCACAGTGCCCTTGTTATATTGCCTTGCCTTCCCTTGCCTTATCATTGTGGCCATGGTGCCTTCCCTTGCCTTCCCTTCCCTTCCCATGGTGTCCGAGGTGCATGCCCATGCCTTGCTTTGCCTTTCCATGTTGCCATTTGTGCCTTGCCTTGGCTGGCCTTGCACTGCCTTAACATGGTGCCCATGGCCCTTTGTCTGGCCTTGCATTACCCTTGCCTTGCCTTACCATGGTGTCCATGGCACCTTGCCTTGTCTTGCCACACCATGGTGCCTTTCCTTTTTTGTGTTGCCTTACCATGATGCCCATAATGCCTTAGCTTGCACTGCCTTGCCTTACCATGGTGCCTTTATTGCCTTGCCTTACCTTGCCTTGCCTAGTCTTGATTTACCAGGGTGCAGATGGTGCTTTCACATGCCTTGCCTTACCATGGTAACTTTGTTTCCTTGCCTTGTCTTGCTTTGCCTTGCCTTCCTTTACATGGTGAACACACTGCCTTTTCCTGACATTTCTTGCCTTATCATGGCACTCATGGTGCCTTGCATTGCCTCGCCTTACTATGGTGCCCATGGCGCATTCCTATGCCTTTCCTTGCCTCTCCATTGTGCCCATGGTGCCATTCCTTGCCATGTCTTGCCTTGCATTACCATGGTGCCCAAGGGCCTTGCCTTGCCTTATGTTACCATGCTGCTCATGGCTCCTTGTCTTGATTTGCCTTGTTTTACTATAGTGCCTGTGGTTTCTTGCCTTGCCTTGTCTTGCCTCGCCTTAACATGTTGCCCATTCTGCCTTGCCTTACCATGTTGCCTATGTGCCTTACCTTCCTTTGCCTTACTGTGGTGCCCATAGTGCCTTGCCTTGCCTTACCTTGACTTGCTTTGCATTACAGTGGGGTCCATGGTGCCTTGACTTGCCTTGCCTTCCCTTACCATGGTATGCATAGTACGTTCCCTTGCCTTGTTTGCACTGCCTGCGTTCCTTTGCCTTGCCTTACTATGTTGCCAGTGGTGCCTTGCATTGTCTTGACTTACCTTGCCTTACTTTGCTTTGCCTTGCCTTGCCATGCTTTGCTTTGCTTTGCCTTACCATGGTGAACATGGTGCCTTGCCTTGCTATGCCTTGCCTTACCATGGTGTCCATTGTGCCTTTCCTTGCCTTGCCATGTTTGCCTTACCATGGTGCCCATGGTGGCTTGCCTTGCCTTGCCTTATCATGGTGCACGTTGTTTCCTTGCCTTGCTGTGCTTTCCTTACCATGGTGCCCAATGTGCCTTGCCTTGCCTTGCCTTACCATGATGCTCATGGTGCCTTGCCTTGCCTGGCCTTGCCTTACTGTGATGCCTATGGTGCCTTGCATTGCCTTGCCTTATCTTGCCTTCCCATGGTGCCTGGCCTTGCATTCCCTTATCTTATCATGGTGCCCATGGGTGCCTTGACTTGCCTTGCCATACCATGGTACCTATGATGCATTGCCTTACTATGATGACCATAGGGCCTAGCCTTGCCATGCCTTACCCTGGTACCCATGGTGCCTGGCCTTGCATTGTTTTGGCTTACTATGATGCCCATGGTGCTTTGTCTTGCATTGACTTGCCTTAACATGGTGCCCATGGTGCCATGCTAGTCTTGCCTTGCCTTGCTTTATCTTACCTTGGGGCCCAGGGTGCCTTGTTTAGCTTTCCCTTACCATGGTGCACATGTTGCCTTGCCTTACCATGCTTTGCCTTAACATGTTGCCCATGGTGCATTGCCTTGCCTTACCTTCCCCTACCGTAGTGTCCATTGGGATGTGCCTTGCCTTGCTTTACGTTACAATGCTGCTCGTGGTGACTTGCCTTGCCGTGCCTTCCCTTGCATGACCATGGTACCCATGGTGTTTTGCCTTGCTTTGCCTTGCCCTACTATGAGGCCCATGGTGGCTTGCCTCGCTTTGACTTGCCTTACCATGGTGCCCATGATGCCTTGCCTTGCCTAAACATATGCCCATGGTGACTTGCCTTGCCTTGCATTCCCTTTCTTTACCATGGTGCCCGTGCTCCCTTGCCTTGCCTTACCATAGTGCCCATAGTGCCTAGGCTTGCAATACCTTGCCTTAAAGTGGTGCTCATGGTGCCTTGCCTTGCATTGCCATACCATAGTGCCCAAAGTGGCTTCCTTCTCCTTCACTTGTCTTAGTTTGGTTCCCACTGTGCCTTGCTTTGATTACTTTCCCTTGCCTTACCAAGGTTCCCATGATGCTTTTCCTTGTCTTGCATTGCCATACCATGTTTCCCATGATTCATTTCCTTGTCTTGAGTTTTCTCACTTTCCCATGGTCCTCATGGCGAATTGTGTTGTCTTGCCTTGCTTTACATTACCACGGTGATTATGGTGTTTTACCTTGCCTTGCCATGCATTGCCATGTTACCAATGGTGCCTTGTGTTGCCTTGCATTGCCTTTCCTTACCATGGTGCCCATGGTGTCTTTACTTGAGTTGCCTTGCCTTATCATGGTGTCCATGTGGTCTTGCGTTTCCTTGCCTTACTGTGCTTTGCCTTACAATGGTGCCCATGCTGCCCATGATGCCTTGCCTTTCCTTGCCATGCCTTACTGTTGTGCCAATGGTGGCTTGCTTTGTCTTTCCTTGCCTTACCATGGTACCCATGGTGCCTTGCCTTGCCTTGTTTTGCCTTACTATGATGCCCATGGTGCTTTGTCTTGCCTTGCCTTGCATTAACATGGTGCCCATGGTGCCATATTTGCCTTGCCTTGCCTTGCTTTGCCATACCTTAGGGCCCAGGGTGCCTTGTGTTGCTTTCCCTTAGTACAGTGCACATGTTGCCTTGCCTTACCATGCCTTGCCTTAACATGTTGCCCATGGTGCATTGCAATGCCTTACCTTCACCTACCATATTGTCCATTGGGATGTGCCTTGCCTTGCTTTACATTACAGTGCTGCCCATGGTGCCTTGCCTTGCCGTGCCTTCCCTTGGATGACCATGGTACCCATGGTGCTTTGCCTTACTTTGCCTTGCCTTGCCTTACCATGAGGCCCATGGTGGCTTGCTTTGCTTTGACTTGCCTTACCATGGTGCCCATGATGCCTTGCCTTGCCTTGCCTAAACATACGCCCATGGTGACTTGCCTTGCCTTGCATTCCCTTTCTTTACCATGGTGCCCATGCTTCCTTGTGTTGCCTTACCATACTGCCCATAGTGCCTATGCTTGCAATACCTTGCCTTACAATAGTGCCCATGGTGCCTTGTCTTGCCTTGCATTGTGATACCATGGTGCACATGGTGGCTTGCTTCTCCTTCACTTGACTTAGTTTGGTTCCCACTGTGCCTTGCCTTGATTACTTTCCCTTGCCTTACAAAGGTTCCTTTGATGTCTTTCCTTGTCTTGACTTGCCATACCATGTTTCCCATGATTGATTTCTTTGTCTTGCGTTGCTTTACTTTCCCATGGTCCTCATGGCCAATTGCATTGTCTTGCCTTGCTTTGCATTACCACGGTGATTATGGTGTTTTGTCTTGCCTTGCCATGAGTTACCATGTTGCCAATGGTGCCTTGTATTGCCTTGCATTGCCTTTCCTTATCATGGTGCCCATGTGGTCTTGCCTTTATTTGCTTTGCTGTGCTTTGCCTTACAAAGGTGTCCATGCTGCCCATGATGCTTTGCCTTTCCTTGCCATGCCTTACTATTGTGCCACTGGTGTCTTGATTTGTCTTTCCTTGCCTTACCATGGTGACCATGGTGCCTTGTCTTGCCTTAACATTGTGTCCATGGTGCCTTGACCTGCCATACCATTGTGCCCATAATGTCCTGCCTTGCCTTGCCTTCCTATTGTGCCCATGGGGCCCTATTGTGTCCTACCTTACCATGGTGCCTATGGTACCTTAGTTTGCCTTTCTCTGCCTTACCATGGTGCCCATGGTGACTTGCCTTGCCTTACCTTTCATTGCCTTGCCTTGCCTTTTCTTACCATTTTACTCTTGGTTCCTTGCCTTGCCTTAACACATTGCCTATAGTGCCTTGCCTTGCTTTGCCTTACCATGGTGCCTGTGGTGCCTTGGCTTACCTTACCTTGCCTTACCATGGTGCTCAAGGTGCCTTGCATTGCCTTGCATTGAGTTGCCTTGCCTTAGTGTTGTGCCCATGGAAAGCTGCCTTGTCTTGCCCTAACTTGCCTCCACTTCCATGTTGCCCACGGTTTATACCTAGCCATGCATTGCCTTACGTTGCTGCCCATGGTGCCTTGCCTTTCCTTGCCTTACCAAGGGGCACATGGTGCCTTTCCATGACTTGCTTTGCCCTACCATGGTTTCCATGCCACCTTGCCTTGAATTGTCTTGCCTTGTCTTGCTTACCAGTATTCCCATGGTGCCTTGCCATGCCTTGCCTTGCCTTAAGATGGTGCCCGTGGTTCCTTGCTTTGCCTTGCAGGGCGTTGCCTTACCATAGTGTCTATGGTGCCTTGCCTTGTCTTGCCATGCTTCCAGTGGTTCCTTGGGTTGCCTTGCCTTGCCTTCCCACAGTGCCCATGGTGTCTTACCTTGCATTCCCTTGCCTTACCATGGTGACCATGGTGCCTTGCCTTGCCTTTCCTTGCCTTGTCTTGCCTTGCTATTGTGTCATGGTACTTTCACATGCCTTGCTTTGCCTTTCTATGTTGCCTGTGATGCCTTGCCTTGCCTTTCCTTGATGCCCATAGTGAGCTGCCTTGCCTTCCCTTGCCTTGCCATACCCTGTTGCCCAATGTGCCTTTTCTTTCCTTTCCTTGCCTTACTATGCTGACCATGATGACTTGCCTTGCCTGTGCTTTATCATGGTGCCCTTGGTGCCTCCCATTGCCCTTCCTTACCTTGCCTTGCCTTACCATGGTACACATGTTGTCTTGCCTTGGTTAGCCTTGATTTGTCTTAAAATGGTACTTGTGGTGCCTGGCCTTGCCTTACAATACTGACCATAGTGCCTAGCCTTGCCTTTCTTTACCATGGTACTTGTGCTGCCTTGCCTGTTTTTGCCTTGCCTTTCATATGATGGTGCCCATGATGCCTTTCCTTGCCACGTCTTATCAACATTCCTGTGGTGCCTTTCTTTCCTTGCTTTGCCATGTCTTACCATGGTGCCCATTGTGACTTGCCTTTCCTTACTTTTCCTTGCCCTACCATGGTGCCTTGCCTTGCCTTGCTTCACCATGGTATCCATGGTGCTTTGCCTTCTCTTGCCTTGCCATACCAGGGTGCCTTGCCTTGCCTTCCCTGGCTTTGTCTTACTTTACCATAGTGCCCATTTTACCATGCCTGGCCTTGCCTTGCCTTACCATGTTGCCCATGGAGACTTGACTTTCCTTTCCTTTCTTTTCCTTTCCTTTCCTTTCCTTTCCTTTCCTTTCCTTTCCTTTCCTTTCCTTTCCTTTCCTTTCCTTTCCTTTCATTGTGCCCATGGTGCATTTCCTTGCCTTCAGCTGCCTTGCCTTGGCAGACCACAGTGCCCATGATGCCATGTCTTGCCTTACTTTGCCATATCATGGTTCCCATGGTGCTTTGCCTTTCCTTGCCCTGCCTTGCCTTATCATGGTGCCCATGGTGCCTTGCCTTGTGTTGCCTTGCCTTGCCTTATAGTAGTAACCCTAGTGCCTTGCCTTGCCTCTCTTGCCTTGCCTTGTCTTACAATGATGCCTGTGGCGCCTTGCCTTGCCTTACCTTACCATTGTGCCCATGATATGTAACCTTACCTTTTCTTGCCTTAGCATGGTGCCCATGCCTTTCCTTGACTTACCATCATGCCCGTGATGCCTTGCCTGTCCTTGCCTTGCCTTTTTTATCTTGCTGCCCATGGTGCCTTGCCTTGTCTTGCCCTGTCTCTCCTTACCATGGTGCCTCTTGTGGCTTTCTTTGCCTTGCCTTGCATTGCCTTTACTTACCATGGTGCCCATGGCTACTTGCCTGGTTTTGCATTGCCTTTCCTGACAATGGCGCCCAGGGGGCCTTAACTTGCCGTGCCTTTCCTTGTTCCACATGGTACCTTGCCTTGCCTTGCCCTACCATGGTGCCCGTAGTGCCTTGAAGTGCTTTGCCTTGCCTTACCATGGGGCCCATGGTGCCTTGCCTTGCAATACCATGGTGCACATGGTGACTTTCCTTGAATTGCCTTACCTTTCCTTAACATGGTGCCTATGGAGCCTTGTCTTGCCTTGCCTTGCCTTACCATGTTGCCCTGCTTTGCCTTACCATGGTGATTATGGTGCCTTGCCTTGGATTCCCTTGCCCTGCCTTACCATTTTGCACATGGTGCCTTGCCTTGAACTTGCCATATCATGGTGCCTATGATGCCTTGTCTTCCTTTGCCTTGCCTTGCTTTACCATGATGCGCATGGTGCCCTACCTTTCTTTGCATTGCCTTGCCTTACCATGGTGGCCGTGCTTCCTTGTTTTGGTTTGCGTTTCCTTGCCTTGCCTTACAATGGTGAGCATTTGCCTTGCCTTGACTTGCATTTTTCTGCCTTGGCTTACTATGGACCCATGGTCCTTTGCCTTGCCTTGTGTTTCCTTACCTTGGTGCCTATAGTGCCTTGCCTTGCTTTGTCTTGGCTTACTATGGTGTCAATGGTGCCTTGCCTTGCCTTGCCTTACCATAGTGGTCAGGGTGCCTTTCCTTTCCTTGTCTTGACTTGACTTTTTACCATGGAGTCCATGGTGCCTTGCCTTGTCTTTACTTTTTGGATGTTTGGTAGAGTTTAGGTTTTGGTATCTTGCCCATTCTGGTCTCAAACTGTTGAACTCTGGTGATTTCACTACCTGCGGTGAAAATGCAGCTTGACTTATCATGTTTTTCCTTGCCTTGCATTTTTGGATGTTTGATAGAATTTCCTTTTGCTATTTTGCCCAGTCTGGTCTCAAACTCCTGAACTTAAGTGACTTTTCCACCTTCAATAAAACTGCAGCTTGCCTTGCCCTACCTTTCCTTGCCTTTTTTGATGTTTTGTAGAGTTTAGACTTTGCTATCTTGCCCATTTGTTCTCAAACCCCTGAACTCAAGTGATTTCCCCACCTGCAGTGAAACTGCAGCTTGACTTCCCTTGTCTTACCTTGTCTTGGCTTGAATTGCCTAACCTTGGTTGCTTGCCTTCCCTTACTTTGCCTTGCCCTCCCTAGCCTTGCCTAGCCTTCCCTTGACTTTGCTCGCCTTGCCTTGCCTTGCCATACTTTGCTTTGCATTACATTGCCTTACCAAGGTGCTCATTAAGGTCTGGAACTCCTGACCTTCAGGGATCTCCCCACATTGGCTGCACAAAATGCTGGCTTACATTTGCCTTGCCTTGCCTTGCCTTGCCTTGCGTTGCCTTACCATTATGCCCATTCAGGTCTGGAACTCCTGAACTTGAGAGATCTCCCCACATCAGCTGCACAAAATACCTGGTGGCATTTGCCTTGCCTTGCCTTGCCTTGCCTTGCCTTGCTTTGAGGTCAGGAGTTTCAGACCTGAATGGGCACCATGGTAAGGCAAGGCAAGGCAAGGCAAGGCAAATATAATCCAGCAATTTTTGCAGCTGAGGTGGTGAGATCACTCAACGTCAGGAGTTACAGACATGAATGGGCACCATGGTAAGTCAAGGCAAGACAAGACATGACGAGGCTAATGTAACCCCACATTTTGTGCAGCCGAGGTGGGGAGATCACTCGAAGTCAGGGGATTTGGACCTTAATGGGCACCATGGTAAGGCAAGACAAGGCAGGGCAAGAGAAAGGAAGGTATGGGAAGGCAAGGGAAGTCACGGCAAGAGAAAAGAAGGAAAGGCAAGGTAAGGCAAGGGAAGGCAAGGGAAGTCACGGCAAGAGAAAAGAAGGAAAGGCAAGGTAAGGCAAGGCAAGGCAAGGCAAGCTGCAGTTTCACTGCAGGTGGGGAAACCACTTGAGTTCAGGGGTTTGAGACCAGACTGGGAAAAATAGTAAAACTGAAACTCTACAAAACATCAAAAAAAGTCAAGGAAAGGCAAGCTGCAGTTTCACTGCAGGTGGGGAAATTACATGAGTTCAGGAGTTTGAGAACAGACTAGGGAAATAGCAAACCTAAACTCTACCAAACATCCATAAAGGCAAGGCAAGGCAGGGCATGTCAAGGTAAGGAAAGACAGGGCAGGGCAGGGTAGGGTAGAGAAGGGCAGGGAAGGGCAGGGCAAGGCAAGGCAGGGCAAGGCAGGGCAAGGCAAGACAAGGCAAATATAATGTAGCATTTTGTGTAGCTGATGTGGGGAGATCACTCAAGGTCAGGAGTTCTAGACCCGAATGGGCACATGGCAAGACAGAGCAGGGCAGAGAAGGGCAGGACAGGGCAGAGAAGGGAAGGGTAGGGAAGGGAAGGGCAGGGAAAGACAAGGCAAGGCAAGAAAAGGCATGGCAAATAGAACCCAGAATTTTGTGGATTCGAGGTGGGGTGATTACTTGAGGTCAGGAGTTCCAGACCTGAATGGGCACCATGGTAAGGCAAGGCAAAGCAAGGAAAGAAAAGACAAGGCAAAGCAAATGTAACCCAGCACTTTGTGCAGCTATAGTGGGGAGATCACTCAAGTTCAGGTGTTCCAGACCTGAATGGGCATTATAGTAAGGCAATGCAAGCTAAGGGAAGGCAAAGGAATGCAAGGAAAGTGTAATCCAGCATTTTGTGAATCTGAATGGGGGAGATGACTCGAGGGCAGGAGTTCCAGACATGAATTGACACTATGGTAAGGTAATGCAAGGCAAGGCAAAGCAAGGCGAATGTAACCCAGCATTTTGTGCAGCTGAGGTGGGGAGATCACTCGAGGTTAGAAGTTTCAGACCTCAATGGGACCCATGGCAAGGCAACACAAGGCAAGGCAAATGGAACCCAGCATTTTGTGTAACCAAGGTAGGGAGATCCTTCAAGGTCAGGAGATTCAGACCTTAGTGGGCATCATGGCAAGGCAAGGCATAGCAAGGCAAGGCAAGGCATGGCAAGGCAAGGCAAATGGAATGTAGCATTTTGTGCAGAGGAGGTATGGAGATCACTCAAAATCAGGAGTTCCAGACCATGGCAACGCAAGGCAAGGCAAGGGAAGTCAAATCAAGGCAAATGGAAGCCAGCATTTTGTGCACCTGAGGTGGGAAGATCACACACGATCAGCAGTTCCAGACCTGAATGGGCACAATGGCAAGGCAAGGCAAGTCAAGGCAAGACAAGGAAAGGAAAGACAAGGCAAATGGAACCCAGCATTTCTGCAGCCAAGGTGGGGAGATAACTCAAGGTCAGGAGTTCCAGACCTGAATCAGCACCATAGAATAGCAAGGCAAGGCAAGGCAAGGCAAGGCAAGGCAAGGCAAGGCAAATGGAACTTACCATTTTGTGCAGCCAAGGTAGGGATATAACTCAATGTTGGGAGTTCCAGAACTGAATGAGCACCAAGGCAAAGCGAGGCGAGGTGAGGTGAGGCGAGGAGGGGTGGAGCAGGGCAGGGTGGGGTGGGGCAGGGCCACAGGCACCATGGTAGGGCAAGGCAAGCCACGGAAAGGCATCATGTGGCCCATGTTGAGGCAAGGAAATGCAAAGCACCATGGGAACCCTGGTAAGGCAAGCTATGAGAAGGTATGCCCCATGGGTACCATGGAAGTGGAAGGCATGACTAAGAAAAGGCAAATCAGCTCTCCATGGGCACAATGTTAAGGCAAGGCAATGCAAGGCACCATGGGAACCGTGAGAAGGCAAAGCAAGAGAAGCCTAGGCACCATAGAAACCATGGTAAGGCAAAGCAAGGCAAGGCACTATGGGCACCGTGGTAAGGCAAGGTAAGACAAGGAACCATGGGTACAATGGTAAGGCAAAGCAAGGCAAGGAAAGACAAGCAAGGCAAGACGATGAAAGGTAGGGCAAGGCAAATAGCTGTGGGCAACATGGTAAGGTAGGGAAAGCAAGGTGAGGCACCATGGGCACAATTGTAATGTAAGGCACAACATGGCACCATGGGTGCAATGGGAACCAAAGGCAAAGCAGGGCACCATGGGTACAATGGGAAGTAAAGGAAAGGCAAGACACCAATGGCACCATGGTAAGGCAAAGCAAGACAAAGTAAGTCACCATTAGCACAATAGTAAGGCATGGCAAGGCAAGGCAAGGCTCCATGGGCAACATGGGCACCATTGTAAAGCAAGGCACAGCAAGGCAAGGCAAGGCAAGAAAACATGGGCACCATGATAAGACAAAGCAAGTCAAGTAAAAGCACCATGGGCACCATGTTAAGGAAAGGGAATGCAAGCCAACACAGGGCACCATGGGTAACATGGTAACGTGCGGCAATACAAGGCAAAACACCACAATCACCACAGTAATGCAAAGCAAGGCAAGGCAATGCAATTTGGCATGTGAACCATGGGAAAACAAGGCAAAGCAAGGCAAGGAAATGAACCATGGGAAAAAAGTATGGCAAGGCATGGCAAGGCAAAGCACCATGGGAACCTTGGTAAGGCAAGAGAAAGTAACAAAAGGCAAGGCACAAATTGAACCAGGATAAGAAAAGTGATGGAGAAGCAAGCCACCATGATAACGATGATATGGCAATGCAAGGTATGGCAAGGCTCCATGGGCACAATTATAAGGCAAGCCTAGGCACTATGGGCACCATGGTAAGGCAAGGCAGGGGAGCATGGACACCATGTTAAAGCAAGGGAATGCAAGGCAAGGGAAGTCGCCATAGGCATATGGTTAGGCAAGGCAAGGCAAGGTATCATGGGCACCATGGTAAGGCAAGTCAACGTGAGAAAAGCCACGATGGGCCCCATCGTAAGGCAAGGCAAAGCAATGCAAATCACCATGTGTACCAATGGTAAGGCAATGGAAGGCATGGCAAGGTAAGACACCATGGTAAGGTAAAGCAAGGAAAGGCACCATGCACAAAATGGTAACGAAAGGCAAGGCATGGCACCATGGACACCATGGTAATGCAAGCAAGACAAAGGACCATGGGCACCTTGCTAAAGCAGAGCAAGGCAAGACAAGGCAAGGTAAGGCACAATTAGCAACATGGAAAGCAAAGCAAGGCATGTGAATGCACCATGGACACTGTGATGAGGTAACACAAGGCAAGGACAGACAAGTCAAGGCACCATGGCCACCATGGAAAAACAAGGGAACACAAGGCAAGACACCATGGGCACTGTGGTAAGGCAAGCAAAGACAAGCCAAGCACCACGGGCAGAATAGTAAGGCAAGGCAAGGCACCATGGACACCATTGTAGGGCAAGGCCTTGTAAGGCAAGGTGAGGTGCCATGGTCACGATCATAAGGCACGGGAAGGCATGGCAAGGCACCATGGTTGGTAAAGCTAACAAAGTAATGCAATGCAAGGTAAGATGCCATGGGCTCCAAGGTAGGGCATGGCAAGCCACAGAAAGGCACCATGTGCCCCTGGTAAGGCAAAGGAAAGGCAAAGCAGAATTCGCACCCAAGTAAGGTAAGGCATGGCAATGCACGCCCAATGGGAAACATGGAAGTGGAAGGCAAGTTAGGACAAGGCAAGGCAACACTCCATGGGCACAACATTAAGACAAGGCAAAGCAAAGAAAGGCAATGCAAGGCACCATGGGCACCATGGAAAGGCAAGGCAAGGCAAGCCAAGGTACCATATTCACCATGGTAATGCAAAGCAAGGAAAGTCACTATAGGCACCGTGGTAAGGAAAGGAAAGGCAAGGAACCATGGGGACTATGGTAAGGAAAGGCAAGAGAAGGCAAGGTATGACAAAGCAAGACAGTTAAAGGTAAGACAAGGGAAGCAGCCATGGCAAGGCACCATTATCACAATACTAATGCATGGTAAGGAAAGGAAAGGTACCATGGACATATGGTTAGGAAAGGCAAGGCAAGGCATCATGGGCGCCATGGCAAGTCAAGTCAAGGCTAGGGAAATCACAGCGGTCCACATGGTAAGGTAAGGCAAAGCAAGGCAAAGCACAATGGGTACCACAGTAAGTCAAGGAAAGGAATTGCAAGTCAAGGCACCATGGGCAACATGGTAAGGTAAAGCAAGGCAAGGTACGTCCCAGTGGGCACTATGGTAGGGGAAGGTAAAGCAATGCAATTCACCATGGACAATATGTTCAGGCAAGGCATTGCAAGGCAAGGCAATATGTGCACCATGGTAAAGCAAAGCAATTCAAGGCAGTCTGGACACAAAGGTAGGGCAAAGTAAGGCAAGGAAAGGCAAGCTTGGCAACACGGGCACCGTGTTAATTCAAGTCAAGGCAAGACAAAGTACCATGGGTACCTTAGTAATACAAAAGAAGGCAAGGCAAGGAAACATGGGTATCATGGTAAGGCACGGCAAGGCAAGGCACTATGGGCATCATAGTAAGGCAATGCATCATAAGAGCCATAGTATGGCAAGGCAAGGCAAGGCAAGTCACCATGGGCACCATGGTAAGGCAAGGGAAGGCAAAGCAAGGCGACATGGGCCATGGGAAGGCAAACCAAGGCAAGGCAATGAAAATAACCATAGGCATCATGGTAAGGAAAGACCAGGCAAGTCAAGGCACCGTAAGCATCATGGTAAAGCAAGGCAATGCAAGGTACATTGGGCAACATGGTAAGGAAATCACAGAAAGGCAAGGAAACTCACAATGGGCACCATTATAAGGCAAGGCAAGGAACCATGGGCACCATTATAAAGCAAACATGGCATGACAACAGAAGGCCCCATGAGCACCATGATAAGGCCAGGCAAACCAAGGCACCATGGACAAGATGGTAAGGAAAGGGAAGGTAAGGAACCTTGTGCAACAACATAAGGACAGGTAATGTGAGGCACCATGGGCACCGTGGTAACACAAGGCAAGACAAAGGACCATGGGCACCATGTTATGGCAGAGCAAAGCAAGGCAAGACAAGGCACAAATGGCAACATTGAAAGGTAAAACAAGGCATGTTAATGCACCATGGATACCACGATAAGGCAAGAGAAGGCAAGGCAAGGAAAGGAAAGGCACCACAGGCACTGTGGGAAGGCAAGGCAAGGCAAGCCAGGGCACCATGGGCTGCATCGTAGGGCAAGGCAAGGCACCATGGACACCATGGTAAGGCAAGTCCATGAATTCAAGGCAAGGCACCATGGCCACCATCATATAGCAATGGAAGGTGTGTCAAGGCATCATGGGCACATTGTTAAAGCAAGACAAGGCAAGAAAATGCAAGGCAAGGTGCCATGAGCACCATGGTAGACAAGACAAGCCACGGAAAGACACAATGTGCCCCCTGGTAAGGCAAGGCAAGACAAGGCACCAGGGGATCCCGGGTAAGACAAGGCAAGGCAAGGCAAGGCATGCACCATGGGCAACATGAAAGTGGAAGGTAAGTTAAGGGAAGGCAAGGCATCTCTCAATGGGCACATCTTGCTTTGCCTTGCCTTCCTGTATATGGTGCCCACTGTTCCTTTTCCTGACTTTCCTTGCCTTATCATGGTGACCATGGTGCCTTGCATTGCCTCACCTTACCATGGTACCCATGGCATTCTACCATGCCTTGCCATGAATCTCCATTGTGCCCATGGTGCCTTCCTTTGCAATGTCTTGCCTGGCCTTACCATGGTGCATTTCCTTGACTTGCCTAACCATTGTACCCATGGTACCCTGCCATGCCCTACTTTACCATGGTGTCCATGGTGCCTTATCTTGACTTTCTTTGCCTTACTATGGTGCCCTTGGTGACTTTCCTTTCCTTACTTTTGATTGCCTTGCCTTGTCTTGAAATCTCTTCCTTTGCCTTGCCTTACCATTGTAAGGCTTACCTATGCTTCCTTGCCTTGCCTTGCCTTACCACAGTGCCTATAGTGCCTTGACTTGCTTTGCCTTTCCATGATGCCTATGGTACCTTGGCTTGCCTTGCCTTTCCTTACCATGGTGCCTTGCATTGCCTTGCCTTGTGTTGCCTTGCCTTAACGTTGTTCCCATGGAGAGCTGCCTTGCCTTGCCTTAACTTGCCTTCCACTTCCATGTGGCCCATGGTGCATTCCTTGCCATGCCTTGCCTTATATGGTTGCCCATGGTGCCTTGCCTTTCTTTGCCTTACCAGGGGGCACATGGTGCTGTTTCGTGGCTTGCCTTGCCCTACCATGGTGTCCACAGCACCTAGACTTGCATTTCCTTGCCTTGACTTGCTTTAACAATGTGGCTATGGTGTCTTGACACACCTTGTCTTGCATTATGATTGTGTCCATGGTACCTTGCCTTGCCTTGCATGGCCTTGACTTGCCAAGTTGTCCATGGTGCCTTTCCTTTCCTTTTCTTACCATGATGCCCATGGTGCCTTGCCTTGCTGTACTATGGTGCACATGGTGCCTTGCCTTGCCATACCATGCTGCCTATGATGCTTTTCCTTTCTTGCCTTGCCTTACCCTTGTGCCCACAATGCATCAACTTGCAATGCCTTGCCTTACCATGGTGCCCTTATTGCCTTTCCTTGCCTTGCCTTGCCTAGTCTGGATTTACCAGGGTGCCCATGGTACTTTGACATGCCTTGCCTTGTCTTACCATGGTGACTTTGTTGCCTTCCCTTTCCTTGTTTTGCCTTGCCTTCCTTTACATGGTGCCCACAGTGCTTTTTCCTGACTTATCTTGCCTTACCATCTTGCCCATAGTGCCTTGGGTTGTCACACTTTACTGTGGTGCCCATGGTGCCTTACCTTACCTTGCCTTGCCCCTCTATTGTGCCCATGGTGCTTTCCCTTGCCATGTCTTGCCTTGCCTTATATGGTGCTATGGTGCCTAGCCTTGCCTTACATTAACATGGTGCACATGGTGCCTTGCCTTGCCTTGCTTTACTAGTTGGCTGTGGTTCCTTGCCTTACCTTGCCTCTCCTTACCATGTTGCCCATGGTGCCTTTCTTTGCATTGCCTTACCATGGCTCCTATGTTGCCTTACCATGGTGACCATGGTGTCTTTTATTGCCTTGCCCTGCATTACCATGCTGCCCATGGTGCCTTGCCTTGCCTTGCTTTACATTACCATGGAGCCCATGGTGCCTTGACATTCCTTGCCTTCTCTTACCATGGTAGGCATACTACATTCCCTTGCCTTTCTTTGCATTGCATGCCTTCCCTTGCTTTGCCTTACCATGGTGCCAGTGGTGCCTTGCCTTGCTTTTCATTGCTGTGTCATGCCATGCCTTGCTTTTCCTTCCCATGGTGAATATGTGGCCTTGCTTTGCCATGCTTTACCATGCTTTGCCTTACGATGGTGCCAATTGTGACTTTCCCTGAATTTCCACATTTGAATTACCAAGAATCCCATGGTTCCTTGCCTTGTCTTGCCTTATCATGGTGACCATTGTGAGTTTCCTTGCCTTAACATGCTTTCCGTGCAATGGTACCCAAAGTGCCTTGCCTTACCTTGCCTAACCATGATTCTCATGGTGCCTTGAATTGCCTGTCTTTGCCTTACCATGATGCCTGTGGTGTTTTGCATTGCCTTGCCTTCCTATGATACCAATGGTTCATTGCCTTCCTATGATACCAATGATGCCCATTGTGCCTTGACTTGTCTTGCCTTGTCAAACCATGATGCCTATGATGCACTGCCTTACAACGATGCCCATGGTGACTTGCATTGCCATGACTTACCTTCATACCCATGGTGCCTTGCCTTGCCTTGTTTTGCCTTACCATGGTGTCCATGGTGCTTTGTCTTGCCTTGACTTGAATTAACATGGTGCCCATTGTGCCATGCTTGCAGTGCCTTGCCTTTCTTTGCCTTACCGTGGTGCCCAGGGTACATTGTGTTGCCTTGCCTTACCGTAGTGCAAATGGTGCCTTACCATAGCTTGTGTTGCTTCTCCATTGTGCCCATGGTGCTGTCCCTTGCCATGTCTTCTATTGCAGTACCATCGGGGCCATGGTTCCTTGCCTTGCCTTACCATGATGCCTATGTTGCCTTACCTTCCCTTGCCTTACTGTGGTGCCCATCATGACTTTTAT
>CAUYLG010041049.1:0-18629 GCA_963573385.1 Cacajao melanocephalus | reverse complement strand
TAGCCAGCTAGCATTAAATCATAATACTGAACTCACAAATATTAATATTAATCCTAAATTTAAATGGATTAAATGCCCCAATTAAAGACACAGGCAAATTGAACAAAAAGTCAAAACCCATTGGTACGCTGTATCCAGATTTCTCTCACAAGCATCGACACACAAAGACTCAAAACAAAGGGATGGAGGAAGAGTCACCAATCAAATGGAAAGAAAAAACAAAAACAAAACAGGAGTTGTAATTTCTGTCTCCGACAAAATAGACTTTAACAGTAACAAAGACTGAAAGAAACAAAGAAGGATATTACATAATGGTAAAAGAATCAATGCAACAACAGGAGTTAATGATCATAAATATACATGCACCCAATATAGGAGCACCCAGATACATAAGACAAGTTCTAAATGACTTATAAAGAGACGTGGACTCCCGCACAATAATGGCGGGAGATCCTGACACCACATTGTTAATATTCGACGGATCAACGAGATAGAAAATTAATAGGGAATTTAGACCTGGAATATGTAAACTTGGTGAATATCTACAGAATTCTTCATCTCAGGTCTCTAGAACATACATTTTTCTCAGTATTATACCTATTCTGAAAGTGACTATATAATTGGCAGTAAATCACTCTTCAGATTTGCATAGCATTTCACAGACTTAAATGAAATATTGGTTGGCTGTTTGTTTGTTATTTTCTTCCCTTATTCCTTCCTGTCTCTGTTGTTAAGTACAGTTATTGGCATAAAAGAGGTTTTTAATGCCTATTCCTAGATTGTATTCCAGCCTTGCCAATAGAGCAAGAATTGTGTACTCTCTCCCCCTTTTTTCTTTCTTCTTCTTTCTTTCTCTCATAAAAAGGAAAAAAAAAATTAACCTCACAGATCATTTAAGATATCAATTTTCAGACAGTAGAAGAGTAGCTTCTAACCTCTACTTCACTTCCCAGGGAAAAACTTATTAATATAATATCTGTTCCCAGAGGAATTTCATCAGTGGCAGGACCTGAGCTACAGTAATAGGTTTGTGAGACACAAATTTGAAGTGAAGTGGAACATAGAACCACTCCCCCACGCTAACTCTTCCATGTGAGGTAAATGGGTAGAGACTGCTACTAGCAGATTGCCAATCATAAAAATAAGATCCAGAAGGAACGGTAAACTTGTGTTTTTTTAACTTTTATTTTAGGTTCAGGGGTACACATGCAGGTTTATTATATAGGTAAACTCATGTCATGAGGGTTTGTGGTACAGATTATTTCGTCATCCAGGAATCAGGCCAACTATCCACTATTTTTCATGATCCTCTCCCTCCTCCCATTCTCCACCCTCTAGTAGGTCCCAGACTCCACTGTTCCCTTCCTTGTGTCCATGTGTTCTCATCATTTAGCTCCCACTTATAAATGAGAGCATGCAGTATTTGGTTTTCTGTGCCTGCATTAGTTTGCTCAGAATAATGGCCTCCAGCTCCATCCACGTTCCTGCGTAGTATTCCAGGGTGCATATGTACCACTTTCTTTATCCAGTCTACTATTGATGGGCGTTTAGGTTGATTCCATGTCTTCGCTATTGTGAATGGTGCTGCAATGAATATACATGTGCATGTGTCTTTATGGTGGAACAATTCATTTGCCTTTGATTACATACCCAATAATGGGATTGCTGGGTCAAATTGTAGGAATTGTAAACTTCTAAGTAATGCTGTGAATTATGAATGAATCTGAAACTAGAAATGAGTTCTGAATGCAGCCCAGTGTTCACAATGGGTTACTTCCTAAATTTCCTAAAATACGGCCTGGAGTTCAGAGCACCTCTATGCTGTCTAGGACCTTCCCTGAGTCAGGTGGGAGACTAGGGGCCTCTCTAGACCAAGGCGAGTATAGCAGAATTCCCACGGTCCCCTTCAGAAGGCTGGGCCCAGGGAGCCAGGCTGGACATACCACAGCTTCAGTTAACCCATGCTCCACTGAATTCTACTCTCCTGCTGTGCAAATGGCCTTTCCAAGCAGAGGCTGCTGTGATGGTCTGTTTGGCAGGTGCAGAGATATTCAATTTTTGTTTTCTGGCTGCCTAGATTCCAAATTCTCTTCCTGTTTTGATGGAAGCTGCCATGGTGAAATTCCAAGAGCCCCTCTCCTGAGCCTTGATGGCTCGGGCATGGGCAGGTGGCCTGAGCTTGGCCAACCCAATGCTTCTGCCTGAGACAGTGAATCTGAAGCCAGGGATGATGCAAAATCATCTGAGGACAGTCTGAAAATCATCGCACCCCTAGTGGTAGTGGCATCCAGAGTGCAATAGTCTGAGTCTGGTAGTGGGAGCAACAGAGCCCAAACAGATCCTTCCTGTGGCGCAACCTTGGCAGTGATTCCAGCGTTCCACTCCCCCAGTTTCCTTCAGTTCCTGTGTATTTTGCAATCCTGATTCTCTGGCCCCACCACTGATTCTGTCAGGTCCTGAGATCCTTCCAGTGGATTCCTTCACTCTCCCAGCACACCACAGTCAGGGCCTGATGTTGGCAACCCAGATTCCTGACTGGGGCATGAGAGGCTGGCTTTCGACTCTTGGAAATGATTATGCCCTGGAGGTCCCAGACATGACAGCTGGGTTGAGATCCAGCTCTGAGTGTCCAGCTCCGAGTGTCCAGCCACGATGAAACAGAACTCACCAGGCAGCAAGAGCTTCCTGACGCTTCCCTCTCCTCTGCAGGATACAGGGCCATGTTGCACAACACAGGGGCTAATGTATGGTGTTCCGAACGAGGAGGCAGGAGGGTGGGGTTTCAGGCCCGACTTTCTTACGTCCGGCTCTAGCACCTTCGCGAACGCACTGCAGTCTCTGGACTTCATTTCCTCAGCTGTAGCACGAGGAGGCTGCCCCAAGTGTTTGCTAGAGACCTTTGCCACTGCGGCGTTCAAGGATTCTTGGACGTGTGGATATGTGGAGGAGAGTCCCTAGTCGCCTTGGTTACTAATTTTTACCTCGGAATGAGTGGAGACTGTTGGATGAGCTGCCATGAAGGAGGAGAAAGGAGGAAACAGGGGAAAGGAGCTTTGTCCACGGTTTGAGTTCCTAACCCCATCATGTGAGGTGAGGGAAGAATGAGATGTGCTGTCCTAGCACAGGGGTTAAGTGGGAAATCAATATATTTTGGGCATCACTAAGTGGCACAGTCCATCCTAATTGCTATTCACTTACAGTGTTCAAATGAGGTGACAGTTACACACTTTGTTTAAGAAGAACCACGGGCCGGGTGTGGGGCCTAAGCCTGTAATCCTAACACCTTGACAGGCTGAGGTGGGCAGATCACCTGAAGTCAGGAGTTCAAGACCAGCCTGGCCAACATGGTAAAACCTTGTCTATACTAAAAATACAAAAATCATCCAGGAGTGGTGGTGCATGTCTATAGTCCCAACTACTCAGTAGACTGAGGCAGGGGAATCACTTGAACCCAGGAGGCGGAGGTTGCAGTGAGCTGAGATCGTGCCCCTGCCCTCCAGCCTGGGTGACAGAGCGAGGCTCTGTCTCAAATTAAAAAGAAAAAAACCCATGACTCCTCTTTGAGACAATAATTGCACAGTAATGCTGGGACAGGAGGGCTCAGTAAACACGTGCTGAGTGACTTCGATGTTCTTGTAAAAATGACCAAACATGAATCCCTCCGTTTCCACGTCTCCAACACTGAATGCAAGACCCAGCACGTAGTAGGTGCTCAGCACATGTTTATAGAATCATCTCTGCACTTTCATGCAATCTTATCTAGGTGCTTCCCAGCCCCAGCTTAGCATTAACCTTGTAATATCCTGATGCTGCAGCAGGGATTTGGTTTTTTTTTTTTTTTTTTTTTTTTTTGTTTTTTATAATGACTGGACAGATAGGAGAACGGGGCCACAGGGCTGTGAATGAAATGACTTCACCAGGTCGTTCAGAGACTGGGAGTTCTCTAATGCTGTTCTAACATTTTCTCCACCTGACTGAACTTCAAAAAGAATTGGATCGCAATTCAGCATACCTAAATAATATCGCCCAAAAAGGAAAGTTCAATAAAAGGAAACTCAATCGAAAAGGGTACTTAAGAAAAATCCATTAATGCTGGGCTTGGACTGCTGGAGCTCTAGGTGCTATTTTGTGATCAGATAAAGCCTGGCCTCTCTGTCTGAAAGTCTGGAAACTCAGCCTCATTCTGAGATTCTGATTATTTCCATGGAGTTCTCTGGATCCCTGAGATAAACAAAAATATTTTTAGGGTCAACACCGACGGGCATGCCTCCAGGTTTCCACGGAAATAACCACCTCCTTCGTGATGTCAGGAAGGTCAGGGTGGTGGACAGCTTGAATTATCCAGAATTCTCTACTAGCTAAGCAGAAGAAAGAGAGCTTTGCTAGCACCAGATCACAGGGTGGCATGCATCTATCCATTCTGTGAAAACACCAGTGCTACCAATACGTCAGGCCCTCTGTTAGCTGCATCCGAATGCAGAGATGTCAACAGAAGCTAACAATTATCTAGAACCGGTTACATGCCAGGTATCTGTTCTGAGACGTATCTTACTTAATCCTTACAAAAATCCTACAAGGCAGGTCACGCCATTATTTCCCACTTTACCGATGAGAGATGGAGGCCATGAGAGGCTTAGTTATTTCCCCAAGGTTACAAAGATAAGATGAGCTGGAGCAGGGATTTGAGCCCAGGCGGTCTCGTTCTAGAACCTGTGTGTTGAATGTTTATACCCTTCTGAGATGAGAGACACATGGCCTCTGCCCTCAAAAGTCTCACCGTCCACCGGGAAAGGCAGATGCCAAGAAAGTCCTTATAACTCAGGGTGAGCAGGGAGTGCACGAGTGTGCATACACTGAAGCGGACGGCCCATAGATGGGTCACAGGAGTGTCAGTTACTGTTATATAAATAGCTTTATTGTTTTGAATAGGTATTAAATACAATATTATAAAATGTTACTGCATTCGAAAGAAACCAGCTAGTTTCCCTGTCCAGAGACAACTGTTTTACCAGATTCTTATATGTCCCTGCAGAGAGACTACGAAAATAAAAGCAGGTCAGCCTAGTCTGTTGTTGACTAATATTCTGGAGATTAGTCTAACAGTATTTATAAGGCAGCCTTATTTTTAAGCTTTTTATTTTGAGATACATGTAGAGTCGCACGCAGTTATTTTATGTTTTACGGTTGCATAATACTTCATTGTAGATATAATTGTAATTTATTTAATGAGTCTCTATGAGGGAAGATATAGGTCATTTCAAAAGTGTTGCTGTTATAAGTGTCGGTGCAATTAATAGACTCAAACGCATTATTTCACACATTTGTGAGTAAATGCCTGCAGGATAAGGTAGAACTGCTGAATCAAAGGGCATATGAAATTTTAATTTGTCAATATTGAAATTTACCTTCCCTTGAGGTTACACCGATATACACGCTCCTCCAATTGAGACTTCAGTTCTGCAATGGTTTTATTTCCTCTTGCTCTACCTGCCCATTTTTTACCTTCCTCTGTGTTTCGGCCATCCTTCCCTCTCTTATCTGCTCTTTAAGCTTTAGTTATATACAGGTGGCGGCTTCATGATGCTTTTTGAAAGTGTGGCACATACGTGGCACAATTTTGTGGCATTTTTCCAGGGAATGTTCTTCATTTGCCGTCTGCTTTTTTCTTTTACATTCCTTGTTATTTGTTTCTGAGTGATGTTGTCTCTGCATACCTGAAACCTTTTTTTTTTTTTTTTTTTTTCCCGAGATGGAGTTTCGCTCTCGTTGTCCAGGCTGGAATACAGTGGCATGATTGCAACTCACTGCAACCTCCACCTCCTGGGTTCAAGTGATTATCCTGCCTCAGCCTCCCTAGTAGCTGGGATTACAGGTGCCCACCACCATGCCCAGTTAATTTTTTGTATTTTCAGTAGAGATGAGGTTTCACCATGTGGCCAGGCTGGTCTCAAACCCCTGACCTCAAGTGATCCACCTGCCTCGGCCTCCCAAAGTGTTGGGGTTACAGGCGTGAGCTACTGTATCCGGCCTGAATAGCTGAACCCTTTAACTGGGAAGGGATGTTTTACAGTGGTGCCTCCTGACTGTGACAAGTCAGAACTTACTCCTCTAGACAAGCTATTCACTGAAGGTTTGGGGATGGGGTCTGGGGCCTCACTGGAGGTTGGCAGATCCCCTCTCTGTTCACAAGGTCAAATGAGGTGAGATGTTGGGAATGGGGGCTGTCTCAACATTCACTTAGTCCCTTCCCTTTGCAAAGGCCAGCTCTTGCCAGCTGCCCATAGTGCAGTCTCCCTCCTCACCTCACCTCGACAACAGGCTGCTGACTGCATATACGATGTGTCTCCACCCACTCAAATTCCCACTGTTTCTCCGCATGGCAAACTAGCTTCAGGCAAGCTCCCACCACCAGGTGACCCGTCTTTTCCCCTTTCCTCCAAAGAGGGCATTTCTGGGTTTGGGGCTGAGGCTTTGTTGCCTTCTCTGGAGAAATGCTCGCTTTGCCTGGGATTTGTACAGGCAGCTGGGCAGGTGACCCCTCTCGGGGTCTTCCTTTACCCCTCACATTCATATGCCGTTCACTGCCTTTGGAAGCCCTCCCTCATTCACTTACTCCATGTTTCACCAAAGATGGATTCTGTATTGCTTTTGCCCTTTTAGAGCCCATTTCTAAGAGCAGGAGGAGGCGGCATGACCTCTTCGTCCCTTTACCCTAGAACCTGAAATCCAGGAGGTGTTCAATTGGACCTTGACCTGCTTTGTCTGGAGAGATCTGCCGCCCACCTCAGGGACCCCCTTCCTGTGGCGGCTGAAAGGAGAGAGACAGGTTTCAGGTAGATGCAGTGGCAAAAATTCAGGAGGAACAAAAACCTCCTGGACCTGGAGGGAGAAAACCTGAAATAAGTCCTTCCTTGGCTGCTCACTCTGGGTGACTCTTCAGGCAGATCACCACACCCTCCCTAAGAAGGTCACTGTCATCATCCCAGGCTGGTGCTGACTCACAGACTGCTACTGCCCACAACAGCAGAAATTCACAAATCAGAGTAAGCATTTGGAAACTTCCGTAGCCCTTTGACAGAGTAATTTTATGTATGTGGAATTTAATAATAAACAATGCTGGCTTACATTTTTGTGTGTCTATTTTATTACTATAATTTTTTTACTTCGTTCCTTCTTTCTGGTAGTTTATTCAAGTTTTATTTTTACTGATGTTACAGCATTTGAAGAGGAGGATCTAATTCCACATAAAGTGGAAGATTCTAACTTGTATCCATTAAACTGCTAAAAGAGAAATTGAGTGGTGAGAATACAACAGACACCCAGTTTAGATTCTCAGTGTCGCCGCCATGTGATTACAATCATACAGACTCTTTGAAGCTTAGAGCTGGAGCTCCTGGAAGCTATTTCATACTCTAGTGCAAGAGCGAAAAACCACAACATGAAGGGAATTAAGTCCTGAATTACTGGCTTGATTACATCCACTATCTCCACCCCAAAATGGTCCAAAAAAGACACTGACCACACCTTGTATACCTTTTGCTGTAAAAGAGGTGACGATGAACTGAGGCAAGAACAGGTCGGGAAGATTCATCTATAAAAGTCCTTTCCAGGTGAGTTTGTGCACGCCATCAAGCAATTACCCTCTTATCAATTAGGGTTAGGAAACTAAGCTTCAATTCTCAGGAGGTTACAATTTCATTCATTTACTCAATATGAATTTACAAAGTGCCCACATATTACCAGTTTCCACTTGCAGTCATTTCTAGATAAAAAAGAAACCTGGTATCTCTAGAAGGACAACCAAGCTCCCCTCAGGTCTATAGCTGCAATAATTTGCAACTGCTGTAATTATTTACCTAATAATTTATTTTATTTTACTGCATAAAAGCATTGCTTTGAGTAAATTGGAAATATTTTTAATAGTGATATTTCACATCAGATAGTTTGAGAATCACTGCTTCATAAAATACCCAACACTGCCTAATGATGTAGGAAAATTATCTGAGTCCTTATTAAAAATTCGTATATCCATTTCTCCCTGCAGGATGGGAGCTGTTTCAGCATAGAATAATAATAGAATGGATATAACATTCTAGCATCAAAAGTTTTATTTTTCCCCTCCCTCAGCATCTTACAAATTTTTCCTCATTGTCTTCTTCCACTTAGTGTTAACTGAGATAAATTTGCTTCTTATTCATACATAGTCTATCCTCATTCTCTGGAATTTTAAAGAATTCTTTCTCTTTGATGTATAAAATTTCACTACAATTTGTTCAAGTGTTGTTTGTTGATTTGCTTTTTGATTCATCCTACTTGGTAAACAGTAGGTCTTTTCAATCTTTTTATGGTTGTAGACAATGAAGGTTTTCTCCTCAGATCTCGTATTCCTCTCACCACCATTCTTTCTATCCTCTTCTTCTAAAACTGTTATTAAGTAGATTTGGGGACCTTTGGATTTATCCTGCATGTCTCTGAACATTCCCTTTATGCTATGTTGTTTTTTCCTTTAACCATGATTTGAGAGAATGCCTCCATTCAGTCTTACACTTTATGAATCCACTTTTCAATCCTATTCATTCTATTCAGCTCCTTTGTTGCACATTTTATTTTAGCATTCATGTTTTTATTTCCAAGATCTTCTTAGTTATAAAATATCTTTCTTCTGTGCCTATAATCCCAGCACTTTGGGAGGCCGAGGTGGGTGGATCACGAGATCAAGAGATCGAGACCATCCTGGCCAACATAGTGAAACCCCGTCTCTACTAAAAATACAAAAATTAGCTGGGCGTGGTGGCACACGCCTGTAGTCCCAGCTACTCAGGAGGCTGAGGCAGGAGAATTGCTTGAAACCAGGAGGCGGAGGTTGCGGTGAGCCGAGATGGCGCCATTGCACTGCAGCCTGGGTAATGAGAGCGAAACTCAAAAAAAAAAAAAAAAAAAAAAAAAAAAAAAAATATATATATATATATATATATATATATATATATATGTATCTTCTATCCTAACTATCTGCTGTTTGGGGGAGGGAGACAGGACATGAAGCTATGGCACAGAGACAGCAAAGCTCTCTCTTCATAAAGGGCTACATATTACCAGCTTCCACTTGCAGTCATTTCTAGATAAAGAAAGAAACCTGGTATCTCTCGAGGGCATGCTGGGGGACACTTACACAGCTGGCCAGCTGATAGTCACAGGCTGCAACTGCAAAGACCAAGCCCATTCGGGTCTCACTTGAAGTCTGGCACTATCTGACACTGGTGGTTGTCTGCTTCAGTTTAAATATCAGTGGAGACTATCTTGAGTCATGAGGCTTCTGAGAGTTCCAGGACAGCAGAAACTATTCCAGGACTCCCGTGATTAGTTAGTTCCCGCTTCATCAGCTCAGTCTGAGAATAATCCTGGGGCAGGAAATGCTCTGCCTCCCAGCTTTCCTGCGATCCCTTTTCCTATGAGGTCTTGCCCTCTCACCATGCCACTGCTCTCCATCCCCGCAGTAGGTAAGAAGGGCTACCCGTGGCCTGGCCGAGGCATGAACTAACACCCTTCACATTATATCTGAAGTCCCTGTAGGGTCGATGTGTTCCTGTGGAATTAAACTCTTCCTTTGTTTGGATGAATTGACCCTTGCCCATGGGGTTCGCTCTCTGCAAATGTTTGCTGGCTTCAATTGCAGGCTCATCTTCTTAGCCAAGACTTTCCGTTAGCGGATCTCCTGCTGGGCTGGGAGGGGATGGAGGAACCATCCCTGCAGAATGCACTGTGCTCAGTGGAGTGAGGCCAGCTGGCTGGGCTCCTAGGGCAGCTGTGCATCTGGGCATTAGTGTCCCCTGTTCTCCCAGGGCCCTGCCTGTCCTTTCCAGTCCACGCATCGGCACCCACTCTTCCGGCTGGAGGGAAACATTTCTGCTGCTACTCTTGGGTTCCCTCCTGTCCCCGGTTTTTACCACCTTCTGACAAAGAGCATCCTCAGTGTTCTCCCCGTTTCTCTGCCCCAGGCTGTTCACCCATGACGTCCCCAGTTGTCCTTCCCTCTGCTGTCTTAGGGTTTTCCTAGGTGGCTTTCTGCTGTCATCTTTCAAGGACCTATCACAGATTCAACACTGAGAGAACCCCATGTGGTTTACAAGGTTGAATAGTTTACAAGACATTATTTTCTGTCATTTCTATGAAGTTTGTGGATAGGCAGAGTGGGTGCAGGGGTCTGCTAAACCATGTCAATGCCACTAAACCAATATTCAAACAGCGGGTTATTTATTGATTTATTTAAGACAGAGTTTCTGTCTTGTTGCCCAGGCTAGAGTGCAATGGCATGATCCCAGCTCACTGCAACCTCCGTCTCTTGGGTTCAAGTGATTCTCCTGCCTCAGCCTCCCGAGTAGCTGAGATTACAAGCACGTACCACCACCCCTGGCTGATTTTTTTACTTTTAGTAGAGACAGGCTTTTTGCCATGTTGGCCTAGGCTGGTCTTGAACCCTTGACCTCAGGTGATCCACCCACCTCACCGTCCCAAAGTGCTGCGATGACAGGCATGAGCCACTGCACCCGGCCACAGTGGTGTTTTTAAGACAGTTTACACCTAAATATCTTACCTAACTTCTGTTTTTAGCTCTTACTAGCTTTGTTCTGTGACTTTAAACAAGCATTTCACCTCATCGGTTTTAATTTTTTACCTATAAATGGAGGATCTGGGCAAGATGGTCTTTACATTTCTCTCTAGTCCACAATTCTACATTTTTACCTTAAATGCAGCTGTGTGTGACCAGAGCAGTGGGGCCTTCTAGTCCGATTCTCATAAACAACGCAGCCTTACCACCCTTTATCTCCAAGGAGAATCACATGATTAATTCTACCTTCTCAGAGTCCTTGCATCTGCGTTCCGCAGTTTGGTAAAACCTCATTAACTTGGATGACGCTCATTTAGAATGGGTGATAATTCCATAACTGGACCAAAGTTCATCTTTGCTTAGTAAGAATGTGGCTCCATGGAAAGCGCAGATAAACAGTGTCGACAGCACTGCCAAGCCAGCGCTCAAAATCCTTAAGAAGCAGCTATTTTTCAAGTCTCTGCCGGCATTTTCAACATGTGCTTTTGTATCTACCAGGAACCACCTTTTAGTCCAGAGCATCAAAGCAAATAGCCTGATGGTCAGGCCTCATGACGGCTCTAAGCCTGGCTGCTTTCCCTTTGACCCCGCTGTGTGTGTTTGCTCCGTGCTTTTAAAGACGGAAGAGCGAAGAGCCCATATACTGCAGAGGGGATCAAACAGTAAAACAGAGAAACTCCGGTCCTGCCGCAGCAAACGGAGGTTTCTAACCACAGCTGCGGCAGGCTCACAAAAAGGATGCAGGGAAGCTGACAGAAGACAGAGGAGATGGCCAGAGAGGAGTTCTCCGATTAATGAAGGAGGAAGCCCTTTCAGGAGGCATTTACCACACAGAGTCAGACACTCACAAGCCACTTCAGCAGGAAGACCGTCTTCAGGACCCACATATTTTACAAGTGCCACAGCTGATTTCTAAGCCCACCTCTGGTGGAGAAATATGGTGCTGATTAGAAAGGATTATTAACCTTGGTTAATAAGACTTATCCTACAGTGATGCCTGGACCTGTCTGCAATTTAGCAGACAGATGCTTACGCTGACAGCTTCCTAAACTGTGTATTCTACATTCTTGTGATTGTTAAGAGGTGAGATGTAATTGTACTATGTAGACCTGGCAATATTTGCAACTCAAATCCCTATGTCTGAGTGGGTAGAAAAGATGAGAGCTGCCTCCTGCCAAGAAGGGAACTTAGACGGAGTACCCGCCTGTGTTGGAGCCTGCTGGCCCTCTCTGTGTGGGGACAAGGCCAGGCGGTCTCACGGTGCCCCTGTTGCACATGTGATGCCTGGCAGCTGTCTGCCTAAAGGAAAACTTTACAAATCCCTGGGAAGGTAGAGATTGTCCGGATCCCCTGGGGAAAGGGCTCACTGTCAGCTGCTGTCATAGGCCTCCCCTGTGTCCAAATGGATGGAGTGAGAATGCTGAAGGGCGGGGGTCACACTGGACACTAATGGCCTCTTTTACCATATCATGACTGGGAGTCCACGGTCCCAGAGACTGGGCATTCCTACAAGCTAAGAAGACAGAACCATCACGTTCCTCAGCCTGCCTCGCTGACTGCCGTGAATTTGTGGCACTCAGACTCAGAGGTCTGTTGTTAGATTTAGTCTCATTTTTCCCATTTGCTATTTTAATGCCCTTCAGTATCTCAGATTATTTGCATAATGAGTTTTCCCCTCAGCCCTGTATTTACCACGAAGAGATCAAACTCCACAAGATGTTTGAAGATCTCTACGGTACCACGAAGCTGAAGAAAACGGCCCCATCAGACGGGGTCACCATTATTAATGAAGTGATTCCGTCCTCGTAAGATGAGACTTATGACCCCTGGAAAGAGACCACAGAGCTGGCAAGCTGGGGACTTCTCATAATGGGCAGTAGATCCTGGCTAGCCAATATTTTTGACCAAGAAATCGCTTCGATCACAAACCAGCCTCTCCTTTCCAGATGTGCCAGGCAAGAAATTTCCATACCAGCTGCCAATTCAGGGCCGAAATGAGAATTTTAAGACTGATTTATTAAAAGGCAGAGTAGAAAGCCAAGAGAGACATTTTCCAAAACCTCTCCTTAGGGGTGTCTGTGGTAACTTTAGCTACAATAGAAATGAGTTTCCAGTGTCAAGAAAAGAATTTTGAAAAACATCATATATTCACTTAAAGGGGTGTGTTCCTTGACTACTAAAATGAAATTAGTGTCTGAAAGAGAAACAGATTTCTGATATGCTATGTTAACAAAAACTACAAAGGAATCATATACGGTGTAATACTGTTGAACAAATAAAATACCTACCTTGGCATATGAACAAGAATTCAAAGGTATGGAGCAGAAGGGAAAGTAATAGTTGATGATTTTTCTACAGTTTATTTTAAAGTGTTATCTTACTACGCACACACAAAAATAAGTTTTCCTGCCACACCATGGGAATTTTGTTTGCTGAATCCCCTCAGCTGTCTGCGGATCTCTATGTTCTCAGCATACAGGCCTGTAATTAAAATTTCTGTTTCATGCTTCTTGACTTTTTCTGGGAGCGTTGCGTTTGTTATGGCTTTGACAGACTTAGACATGAGCCCCTAGAGTGATGTGGAAGGAAAGACCCAGCCAGTCCCAAGAAACCTGGCCTGAATGCACCCTGGTAAGTTACCTCTGTTCACAATGCAATCAAGTAGAACTCTCATCCAGATTCATCACATACTTTCCCAAAACTATTTCCATAGTGCAAAGGTTGTTTTTTTTTCACAGTCCTTGCATCTGCGTTTTTTTTTTCTGAGATGGAGTCTTACTCTGTCCCCCAGGCTGGAGTGCAGTGGCGCAATCTCAGCTCACTGCAACCTCCACCTCCAGGTTCAAGCAATTCTCTTGCCTCAGCTTCCTGAGTAGCTGAGATTATAGGTGCGTGCCACCACACCTGGCCAATTTTGTATTTTTAGTAGAGATGGGGTTTCACCATGTTGGTCAGGCTGGTCTCGAACTCCCAAAGTGCTGGGATTACAGGCGTGAGCCACTGTGCCCGGCCCAGTACAAAGGTTTTGCCACAACTGTGACTGATTTTGGTCTGCAACTTCAAGAGAATTCAGCCACCCTTTGCAAGAAAATAATAATATCCTCCTGATATCAGACTATGCAGTAGGGGAAGGGAGTGGGTGGGGTGGTGTGTGTCCATAGGGGCTGCTCTGCTGTAGTGCCCAGGGTTACCCAAGGCTAACCCCCCAGGGCTACCCAAGCACTGCAAGCAGGCACAGCCAGGCTGGGGCTCCAGGAGAGGCCAGAAAACCACGGGGTGCTCAGGTTGTTGAGCTGGCCTCATCTGATAGGCAAGACTACCCTGAAGAATTTAGTTCCAACAGTTACCCCAGGGCTAAAGTCTGCTATGGGAGCAAGTTGAGCCTAGAGGAATGGCTGTCCCTGGCCATGCTTCACTGCGAATGCTCCCACAGCAAACCCTCTGGGCTCCACTCAGGCTGAATTTGCTGCCTCTACCACTTCTCCAAGCAGCTCTCCCTGCAACTCAAGTGTCTGTGGTGGTCAAGGGGTCTCCTCCTGCTGGGATTCCAGAGGCCTGTGGAAAGAGCAGGCTGTTCCTTGCCAGTTCAACTCACCTGTTCCCCTGGAGTCACTGGAGGTCAGGAGCCAGTCCCAGTGCATGGTAGCCCCAGGCAGGGGCTTCCTCCCACTTCAATGTAGCTTCTGTGTCTTCCTTCTGTCCACTCTCAGTGTCTTCCCGCCGAAGATCTGTGAGGAGACCAGTTGTCCCAGTCTCTCGGTGGCAGGTGTTCTGCCTGGCTGCATATTGTCCAGCTCCTTCCAATAAGCTCCTCTGAATCTCCTCATTGTTCAAAAAGATAAAATGATTTAAAGGATGAAATTTGGAACCATGAACTGCCCAGGATAAAGTCCTCCATTTGCATTCTCTATCCCCTTTGTGGAAGAATTTACCTTTATTGCTGACCCTAATTATCCTCCCCTAGCCAGAAAGGTTACACATTCACCTGCCAGAAATGGGGAGCTGTTGGGAACCATTAAGATATATTGAACTGGCTCCAGTTCCTGCTTTTCCCCTAGATGGCTGTGTGACCCCAGGTGAGTTACCTAATATGGCAAAAACTATTTTCTTCCTGCATACCTTAAGTGATTAAATAAAATTTTCAGTCCTGGAATTCAGAAATTTCCTTTGCTGTTTCTAATTGTGAGCAACCAACATGTTTCTTCTTCTTAGGTTGCAAATCAGTAAGACAAATAGAAAGAGAAGGCTTTGACATCAGGAGTCAAAAGACACAGGAAACACCATGGCATAGATGTGACGTTCCTGTCAATATATTTTCATTAAAAAGGCAGGACGTGTTTCTGGAAATGTATTGTGATAGACTCGGGAAATTATAATTTAGATTGAAGTACCTGTCAATCATTGCTTCTGAAAGGTTGCTGCCAATTTTCAGAATTTTATTTTTCCTTTATCCTGGGCTGTTATTCATCTATATACATCTGTGAGAATCTTATATGTCTTCCACAATTTAAAGCTTAAACACCTATGGGAAATCTTCAAGCAGTATTTCCTAGTCCCAAATAGCAGTCATTTCCTGTTCAATTAAGCTAGTGATGGAATTTATTGTATCAACTAAGCCAGTTTTCGTCCAGCAGCAGTGAACTTCCCGTCTGGCATGCGAGCTGTCTTTGTGATAGTTGTGCTCTTTTCCTGGCCACATCACAATTGCCCTCCAAGTGCTCTCACCAATTCGAAAGAAGCAATTAGATGACAGTGTCACCGTCTCCTATACTGTCAGTAATGAGGACCGGATGCTTCATTCCAATGCGAAGAACGGGCTCTTTTCACAGTTATTCGTATCCTGAATTAGAATGCGTTGCTTTATTTAACATTTTACCTAGTTTTCTATGAGTCTATACTATCTAAAGTCTTGTTTATTTAACCATGACGCTGATAAAGAAAGGGAACGCTATAAACCATTCTAAGCATATAGAATGATGGGCTATGTTTCTGGAAGGAAATATGTAAACCTCCTAGGCATATGAACTTATTTTTCATTGTAAGCAATTACTTGCTTAACAAATAGGGGGTATATGTGTGCAGTGTAAAATTCATCGGGTCTGAAAGGAGCATAGGGTATAGTGAAAAACACCAATCCAATCGAGTATCCTCTTATCTAAACTCAGCACAAAGTTTCGTAAAATGGATCTTCAGGTAATTCGTTTCCGCCTCTATAGGGGCAACTAAGGTTACCGATTTCTTATGTATCCTCTAGCTTATTTTACAGTTCAGGAAAATTGGGCTCAGAACAGCAAAAGGATGAATCTACAGTCACATGGCAACTTGTTTGCTGCAGCCAAACTAGAACCTTGGCCTTTTCTGTATTAACACAATTTCACCCATAATACATAGCTGTCAGCAGGCTCCAGGCAAACCAAAGCTGTTCTTCCCTTACAATTCGAACCAAAACTTTCTATTAAAAGAGGAAGGCTGAGGAAAACATCCAGACAAAGTGCTTTCATTTGGTTGAAGGCTCAGTAAAGAACACGGAGTACTCTTTTTAAAAGAGATGTGTAATAAATCTATGCCAATGACCTTATTTTACACGTGAGGAAACAACTGTCCAGCAAATTAACACTGAGTGGGTCCATTTGAATGAACTTCGAGCAGTGCTTGTGACTTTGCAAAGGGAATATGGATCCTCCCTTACCCTACCTCCAATCATTACCTCTTGGCTCCCCTGGCTATATCTGGGGCACGGTGGCTGTGTCATAATGGAGAATGCAGGAGCACATTGATTTCCTATAATGGTTTTATCTATAGAAATTTGTGAGGACATCCTTTGGTTCGAAGATTTGGCACTGGATATCTGACAGTGCCAGACTGAACCGAGAAGGCGTGTTCCAAAGCAGTGCCTCAAATGAAGCTTTGCTCATCAAGGAAAGCCTTTCTCTACGCCTGCAGACTGTAACTCCTTGACCCGTCCTTAGTATAGGATGCATCGTGCAGTTGGAAATGCGCTGCTAGGCATTAAAGACTCCTTGTTGCCTTCGTAGGAATGCAGGTTATTCAGGAAAAATAAAAACAACAGCGCTTTTGAGAGAAGCTCTGTACTTGAATTAACAAAGAAATCTATATCGAGTCAAGTTTTCTTGTATCTTTCTAATTGAAGTTGTATTACGACAATGTAATGACAGAGGCCAAAAGAGAAACTGACAGTGAGATGAACACGTGAATACAGAGCAGCTGTGGGCCCTCCTTCCCTGCCCTGGGAAAGATGCTATGCCTTTAAAACACTTCATGTGGTACTATGTGTCCTTCCTCTTTTGAATCTCACAACAAGCCTGGGAGGCAGGAATTCTCACCACTTGCATTCTAAAGGTGAGAAAAATGAAAGCCTAGAGAGGTCAACGGATTTATGCAAAGCCACACAGCAAAGAACTGACCATTCCAGATCTGGACCCAGGGTTTCTGGCTTCCAGGGGCCTTTCTCTCTGAGTTCTTCCCACTCCTTCTCTGTCTCCTTAGCTCAGTTCTTTTCCCCTTTCACTCACTCACATTTAGGCATCCCTGAAGTTTCTCTCTGGAGCTGACTTCTCTCTTCTCCTTCAAATGATGTCATTAAAATCCATCTCGCAGCTTTAAATATCATCTCTTTGCAGATGCCTTACGGCTCTGACCACCTCAGGAGTCAGTGTCTTCAGCTCAAAACTGCTCCTCTGCACTCAGGTCATAGATTCTACAGGTCTCTGAAAAGCCCATGGGTGGCTTGTGCTTCAGATGGGAGGAACTGGGACTGGCCGAAGCAGAAGGTACAACCCAGCTTGGCAAAGGGAACTGATGTTCCAGCCCTCTGAGCAGGGCCTGCCGACCGAAGCTGCATGAGGAGGATCTCTATGGAGTGATGTGAGCAGAGAGGAATTTCACACACACACACTCTTAACATCATTCCAGATGAAGAATTTTTTCCCTTGCTGTGGGTTGGAAGGTCAGGATATTGAGGAGCAAACAGTTAGACCTCCCATTTTTATAGCACATTACAGTTTGCCAGGTGGTTTTGTGTCCACTATCTTCTTTGACCTTTCTGACGATTTTGTGACGCAGGGAGGGTAGGAGCTAGCACTCTGAATGACTCGCCCACGGTGTCACAGTTAGTAAATGTCAGTGCTGGAAGGCGGAACAAAACCAGTCCGGTTCTCTACCAGAGCATGCCCTACTTCCTTGCCCACCTCATTCCCCTCTTCTTCGTAAGTTTTCGTAGATAACATAAATCCTCCATGGACTACTAGCCACTGACTCCCGGACAAAGCAGGAGTAAGCAAACATTTCCTGTCAGGGACCAGGTAACAAATGTTTTTGACTTTGCAGACCATACCGCCTCTGTGACTTTTCAGCTTTGTTGTTTTCGTCTGAAAGCGGCTATAGGCAATACATAAACACATGAGCATGGACGTGTTCCAATAAAACTTTATTTAGAAACAGATGGTGGGCCAGATGTGGCCCTCAGGCTGTAGTTTGCCAACCCGACGTAAAACTTTGCAGGATTATTCTTGTCCTCGCCAAGATCTGCCCCCATCTTTCCTCATTGTCTCCAGATCAATAACCGGAGTCCGGCTTCAGTATGAGCAGAACGGGGATCCAGAGTCTTTACTTTGGGAATAAACAGTCCGCATAACTTGAAGGATTTTAAGAACTGGCTAATATGTACTAATAGAAACTAGGGGGCAAACGCCCCAGCATCTTGAGAACTCAGGGCAGGGAAAGGCGACACGGAGGATATTGGAAGAATTTATTGACACAGAGGCACTCTCCCCGACTCAGGGTTTAATATCTTGCTAAACTCGGGTGCAGCTAGTTGAACTTGCTGCTGGAATGGCTCCTCCAAGCTTTCACTCAACAATAGGCTTCAGGTGGGTGCAGTGGCTCACGCCTGTAATCCCAGCCCTTTGGGAGGCCGAGGCGGGTGGATCATGAAGTCAAGAGATCGAGACCATCCTGGTCAACATGGTGAAACCCCGTCTCTACTAAAAATACAAAAATTAGC
>CAUYLG010041048.1:0-66586 GCA_963573385.1 Cacajao melanocephalus | reverse complement strand
TTCTTTTAGCTCAGAAAAGTTTCTTATTATCCACCTTCTGAAGCCTAATTCTGTTAATGGATCGCACTCGTTCTCCATCAGGCCTTGTTCCCTTGTTGATGAGGAACTATGATCCCCTGTAGAAGGAGAGGCATTCTGATTTTAAGTATTCTCAGCCTTTTTACGCTGGTTTCTTCCCATCATTGTAAGTTTATCCACCTGTCGTTTGTAATTTCCAACTTTCAAATTAGGTCTCTGAGCGGACGTCCAACTTGTTGATTCCCAGCGCCGAAATCTGAGCAACCCACTGCGCCTACTAAAACAGCAGCATTAAGATTCGTGGTGCTTTTCTGTCCAGGAATCTCCAGTCTGGCTTCCCTCTTGAATCCCTTTTTCAATCAGGTAAATAGGCGACTCTGCCTTCCTGAAGCTCCAAACGTTGACCAAAAGGGGAGTCAGTCCCGTTTATGCTGCACCGAGAACTGCCGCGCCAGGGTGCCCGCAAAACCGCCACGCCGGCCACAAGAGTTGCGCTGGCGACCCGTGGGGCTCCTCCGCTGGGAATCTCCTGGTCCATAGGCAACAAAAATTCATCTGTAAGTGTGGCGTCCTCTCATTCTGTGTGCTTTCTCTATGAGCTACAATCCTGAGCTGCTAGTAGTCAGCCATCTTGGATCTCTCTCTACTTTTTATGCTATAATGGATTTATCAACATTTGTTATCTATTTATTTTGATCAATTGTGGACCGATAATAATTTTAGGAACTCAGTCCATAAAAGAAAATTTAAAAATATTTAAAACTTACGGTCACAGGAAATTTAAAATATAAGATTTCAATTATGTACACAGTTCATATGTGGGGAAGCATGATAGAATGATCAGTAAAAGATTTACAGGCATAAAAATATGTTATTGAAGTTCTGCTGGGGATATGGAAAAGATGTACGAATTCAAGAAAAAATTTAAAAATGATATACAACTGAAGAGGAGCTTGCATTTTTTTAAAAAAATAAGTAATGTTTTTCAAATCTCTGTGATACTTAGAGAGCTTTTTATCCATGTAAGGGAATGATTAACAGTTTTATTTATAAATCTGGATATTTATAACAAGTTGGAAATTATGTCCTTATGCAACTTGTCAAACTAGATGTCAACTTAAAAATGGATAAGTGAGTGTAAGAATAAAGCTTCAGCATATAATGCAGAGGATGCTGGAAAAAAACAATTTCAAGGGTCACTGCTTTAAAACACAGCTCTATCCCCAGGGAGTGGTTCTGTAGCTCTACATTGGGGCCCAGGAATCCACCATTTAATAAATATCCAGATGATTCTGCTGCATAAAATCTTTGAACACAGGGAATATATGGAAATTACTTTTTGTCTACCTGAAAATAGAGCCAGTTATTTTTTTGTTTCCCACTTTTGTGTGCATTTTATTGTTAGTAGTGTGATGGCAAGAAGCTTGCTTTTTTGGGTCTTCCATTGCTGCTGCTCATTGTGTATTAGTATCTCACATGGATTTCCTCTACGTTCATTTCATCTTCAAACTCTCCAAGGTAAAACCATTTTCCTGATGTCTTGAGACTATCACAATTTTGTTATTTTAAAGATATTTTGTTCTTTAGTTTAATTATGTTTCTAAATGGTGGCATTTCAAATCCTTCTATGTTCTGTTTTCTTTTTGGTCGGTGAAGGTTATATGGTTTTCAGCCCGTGTATAAACCCAGATCTGTATATTGAATAATCAGACTTTTAGCTGAAGTAACAGGAACCCACTGAAACCACTAAATACACACAGGGAATGGATTTTTTTGGTTTCTGGGATTTCTCATCAACTCCAAAAGCAAGGACATAACCCATACCCAGGAAGACTTGGAACCAAAACCGTGAGTCCTTAGTGACATACTCTGGGATTTTTGTCTCTACTTTGTGATTTTTCTCCACACATCGGCTTCTTTCTCAACAAACTGACATTTTTCTGCTACTTTGTCTACAAAGCAGGCTGGTCCCAAGGTCATCTATTATGTACAGCCACGGGGAGAGAGTCTGCCCTCATTTTCAACTCAGCATTCCCAAGGAGGTGGATTTTCCTAACCCTGTTCGAATCAGCTGAGGTGGATTCTGTTGTTCAAATATGGCTGCTGCGACTCTGGGACTAGTTACGGTGCTTAGGTTCAAAAGGTGTTGAGGCAACTGGCAGTTAATGAAGTTAGTCTGTTTCTCTTTCATACAATTTAAGTGTGAGGCAAAACAACCTGACATGGATTGGTTTAGAACAGGGATCTGAAATAAAAACTGGATGTATTTAATAGTTCTGTGACTTTGGGCAAGTCACTTACCATCTCGGAACCTCTGCATTCTCATCTGTAAATACACATAGTAATAGTTCCATCCTCACAGGGTTGTGGTGGAGGTTAAACAAGGCTTAATATGGAAACTGATATATAGTAACTGCTTTGTAAGTGTTAGCCATCATTCTAAAACCCATAAACAAAATTAGTTTGTAGTGTTTTATGTGTTAAGGGCCTTTATTTAAGTATGTCTCTCTAAATACAAATATTTCTAAACATATGGAATAGATGTGCTTATAAACAAACAGAAAATCTGACTGTAAAAACCTTTTGTTTCATTGGCGTTTTCTTGGCAAGCTTATCTGCAACACAGTTACATTTTTTATAGAAGTTTGAAAGGGCATGATAGAAAGTGCCATAAAAGTGCAAAACTGAAATAATTCAGAGTCCCTCTTCAATTTTAAAGAATCATTATGATACATTCAATCGCAAAGGGTGTGAATAGAGCTCGTGGATGTTACCATCGGCTGAACTTCATCTCTGGCAGAATTTTTGCGAGTGTACTGTGCTCTTACTTTAATATCTATGATTGTTTAAGATTGTTTTTATGTCCCCTAAAAAGTCCTCTACGTAATCTTTAAAGTGGCAGCACTCACACTCAAAAGATTTTCTTTTAAAGTCAATAACTTTCTAAAGGAAACTAGGTGAGTTAAAATGTCATATAGAAGGCCAAGCAACCACTATATTCTAGAAAGAGTATTTTGTAAAATACTGACAACAATTGTACTAAAAACGTTAAAAGTGATATTAAAGCAAAAATGCTGAAAGGAGTCAGCAAAAAGAGTTGAAATTTTTTAGGGGAAGTCTGATTTATATTTTTATTTTTAAAAAGTTTCAGCAGGGAGTTACAGCATAGCATGAGCTATGCTTGAAAAAGATGACCTTGGGGCAAAGATCCTGCAACCAGGGTGATCAGTCCATTCATTCAATCAGTATCGAACATTTAACTGTGACATGGTGCTCGAGGCAGTTGGCATAAAATCCTGAAAAAAGACAAAATCTCTTCCCTTGTAGAGTTTACATTCTAATGGGGAGAGACACAGTAAACAATAAAGATGGTAAGTAAACTATATATCATATGTTCAATGATTAATTGCTTTGGGGGAAAATAGCACATGATAAAGGCGTTGCATTATGAAATAGGTGGTCAAGGTAGGCTTCATGGAGGAGGTGAGATCTGAGAAAAGTCTTGAAGGAATGAGAGAGTTAGCAATGTGGCTGTATAGGGAAGGATGTCCCTGGCGGAAGGAACAGTCTGTGCAAAGGTCCTAAGGAGCATTTCTGTGTTTGAGGAATTTGTAGGAGCCAATGGCTGGTGCTGAAAGAGTAGGGTGAGTAAGAGAGTAGAGGAGGAGATGAGGTTAGGAAATGAGAGGCCAGATCATCTAGGGCTTTGAGGCCTTTTTAAGGACTTTGGCTTTTACTCTGAGTGACTGGGGGTGCCTCATAGGCAGTAACTTGCATTTTTAAAGGATCACTCTGGCTGCTGTTTTGAGAATATACTAATGCAGGGCAAGATTAAAGCTGGGAGGCCAGTGAGGTATTATGGCTATTGTAGAGATGAATTTGGTTTGAACCAGTGTGGTAGGGGTGGAGGTGACAAGTGGTCAGAGTATGGATATATTTTGGAGCCTGAATTAATAGAATTTCCTCATGGATTGGATGTGGGGAAGAATGAAGAGAGGAGTCAAGGATTCATGTGGGGTTTTTTAGGGCGGAGAAAGGATATGGTTTTCATCAACTGAAATGGAGGATGTATTGAGCAGCTTTTAGACGGAAGACCTGAGACCCTCATGAGGCTTGTGCGGTAATCTAGGCAAAAGATGATTAAGTCCTTAACTAAATGGTAGGGGGAATGAAAAGGTGGAGACAGAGCCAAGAAACTGTAACTGTTCAGTGATCAGGTATTCTGTGATATATTGAAGGAGTTGGTAGAGGTAAAAATGGAGAGGTTGGAGTTTAACATGATTTACAATTTGGTGGTCAGAAGAAATGAGTGGATGGAGAGCTTTTAACTGAGACAGGGGATACAAAGAAGGAATAATTTGGGGAGCAAAGAAGATGATCTTGCAACTAGATGTGTGAGTTGGAGGTGCCATGTTGGAAATACATTCTTGCAGCCTAGAAGCAGTATTAGAAGTGGGGGTTTGTATGGGCGGGGTCTCTCTCTGCTTGGTTCACTCCTCTATCTCTGTTGCTCAGAATATTGCCTCACCCAAAGTAAGCATTCAGTGATGATTTGTCAGATGGATGGATGCAATTTTGGAAGTCATCCAAATGGAGAGGGTTGCTGTTTTACCCTTTTGGCCTCATTGGTTCATTAGATGGCCTGCTCCAGTTTCCTGTTTCCTTTCTTCATGGAACCATAGGGTTATAGACAATAATGGGCAGGGAAGCATACTTACGTGCATTTTTCTTATTATTTTATACTCTATGATTAAAATGCTCCCTTTTACCTTTAGCCCTTATCTTTTTAAATTATGTTATTCCCTTTTGTTTTTCTGTCTGAACTGTAGGGGTAGAAAAATCTTTAAATAAAAGTCTCTTCATTGTGTCTTACTTTTATCTAATCTTTTTTTATTTGTTAACAGCGACAGTGATTGGTCAGCTGGGAGATTTGAACTGCCATTTGACTTCAGCTTTATCTGTACAGGTTCAAAATGCAAATTATTAATTACAGTTGTATTATTACAAAACCACTAATAATATTAGAATTCCTTTTTTGCATTTCTAGTTTGCATAAATGCATAATTCACAGGCTGAAGTGAATTATGCATTTATAAAAACTAGAAATGCAAAAAAGGAATTAAAAAAAATTCTAAAATACTGTACTATGCTATGGGGCCTGCAGTCTCTGCCTTAACATTTTCCCACCAATGGTGGCAGCAAAGTGGAAAATTTGCCAGTTACCCTGCTTTCCCACCCCATCCAAATGAATTCAACCTGGATGAGAAGATAAGCCAGAAGTTTTACTGCCCAGTGACTCCCTTTGTGCCTATTATGTTCCCAAATACTTTTTGTTGCCAGTGCCTGGCAAACAGAATTAAAGTGCCTGTTCATTTCACTGAATTTCATCATCTGGTTTCCTGTCTAACCCTTTAATATGAAAGGAAGACAAATAATTTTTGTGTGGGGAGAAAAAATAAGTGAATTTAGAAATTAGATAAAACTTTTAAAAGTTGAGAACATGAAAATTATTTATTTTAATAGGATCATATAAGGAGTACAAGAAGGGGCCCTAAGCCTTGCTTGGCAAAAGGATTAATATACTTTACTACTATTTTACTTAATAATTGAGATAGGAGAAAATAATTATTAGCTGCAATGAAAAGAAAGAACAAAACTAGCAACCCCTAGACATAGAATATAGTTATTAACTTATTAGCTAGAATATAGTTAAGGAATATAGTAGGAATATAGTTATTAACAAATGAATGAAAATAGGTAACTGGAGTTTGATCAGGTTTTTAGGGAAGAGGCAGTTTTTCAGTAATAGGTTCTTTGAGAGTCTCAAAATCAATTCCATAAAGGCAGACAGTTTTATGGATCACAAAGGCAGGTTCTGATTCAGGCCCCACTGTTTAATTGAATCACCTTGGGGAAAATATTTTATAATCTGAGCCTTCTCTTCTAAAAAACAATGAGTTTGAATGAAATTCTCATTAAAATCACTCCCATATCTGCTTCTTAATAGTCCAGCCTTGGCTATAAAGCAGCATTGAAACCAGAGGTTTAGATGGTGGCATGGATCTTGGGGGTGATAATGTTGTTGAGAGACAGGAATATACTTTTAATCTAAGATTGTGTGTGGGAGGTGGATGTCTTATATACAGAAAGGTTTCTTGGGAAAACAGACTTCTTAAATGAGAGAGGTTGAGATCCTAGGTCTTTCAGAGAAATGGCCCTTAACTTACATGTGAGTATTTATTTTAAATGTTCATATTTTTCCATTGATTAAATGATTTTTTAGGCAAGGTCTTGTACTGAAAACATACAATATCTCAGATAAACTTAGTCTATTAACTAAGTAATTGGATGATTAATTTAACAGCGCATTATCCTCTGGAACACATTAATATGGAACTTCTATTTGATGAGAACTAAATTTAGCAGCATTTCATTGGAATTTTCACTTGTTCATTCCTAGCAAATGACCCCTACCTTCCTGAAAAAAAGGTGTGGTCATTTCAGCAAATGACCCCCACCTTCCTGAAAAAAAAGGTGTGGTCATGGGTGTGTATATGTGTGTGTATGTAAGATCTGGTTCAGTAACCCATATAACAGGTAAGTATGGAAACATTCACTCATCTGTCTTGAGTCTCAATTTTCTGCTGTGTAAATAGAAAGGGCTTGACTAGATATTCTCTGAGGATATTTTCAGTACATATGCTGTATCATTATAAATTGTAATAATAAAACCCAGACTTCTGAAGTTCTCTGGTTTTTTTTTTCATATTTAGTCCCAATATTAACATACCGAGCATATGTCCAGTTCAGTTTGACAAATAACTATTGAATATCTACTGTATGTCAAGTAAAGTGGTTGGCTCTAGAAGCAGGACAGCATCCTGACCCTTCAGGAATCTACTGATTATTTTAGAAGGCCTTTCTGAGTTAGCTTAATATATTTGAGGAGGGTGAGATACCTTACCAAAAATCCTATCTAGTGAATTCCCATGGTTCAACTGAATTGTGAAATGTAACTACCAGATCATTTAAAAACAAAATGTGGTCTATTAATGGGTGCAGCTGACAAGGAAGAAATGTTAGTCCTTGTATCTTCCCATAGGATGGATGTGGCTGGCAGTTCTGTGTTGCTGTGATGTTAATGACCAGTTGGACCATGTCTCTCCTGCTGGGTCTATAAAGAAACTCATGTTGAAGTTATCTTCTGACATACTCCTACCTCCCCACTTGCAGCCCCTCATTCCTCACAAGCGAGATCAGGACCTGCTACCTATTGGCCTGTCTTCTAGGGGCTTAGATCAGAAGCAGAGGAAACTAATTTTTTTCTCTTTGGTTCATACTGTTAAAGCCTGTCCAGAGAAGCATGGAGTTTACTCATTATCCAGGTTATATTCCAAGTTCTGAGATTGGGATACTTGGGGGATTGGTGGTGTCAATTAATGATTGAGTATAGGAATGTAAATGCCAACAAATAGTCATATGACTTTGGACACATTTATCGCCAGTCCTAATCTGCTTCTGTAAAACAAGAGGGCTGGACTGTAGCATGGAAGATGTCTGTGATTCTGTGTTCAGAAGAATGCCCTTTGAGTCATTGTCAGAGAGTTTCATCCTGTTTAGAGCACTCTGCCCTCTTGAGATAAGAAAACTATGCATTTTATAAAGAATTTTTTCCAATCAGAGTTGAAACAGTAGGACTTTTATTTCTTTGTTAAGTGGTAAATCAGCCTAACTAGAGTCCTGTGGTCTCTTGGCATTTATGTCTACTTGGAGCATTGTGGTCTTTGAGTTGGGTTAAAATGAATGGAGCTTCTAAGACTTGTTAACTCTTTAATTAGTTCCTGAGGTACCAAAAGTGACAGACCAGACTCTGAACAGCATAGACATATCTAAGGAAAACAATTTGGAATTATGGAATTCATTTTAATGAATCTGTAATGTCAAAGACATAGAGTGGTGACTTAGTACCTATGTAATTGTTATGATAATGACTGAAGGAATCACACTTTCATCCCATCTACCCTGGTTCTTCCTTTTCTGCTTGTACAGAGAATCTGTTTTGCATTTAAGGTCAGAGTGGCTCTGAGTAGGAGCAGGACAGGAAAGGAAGAAGAGTGCAGAACACAGGAGGCACATTTCAGAGTGCACCATTAAAAATGCCCCTGCTGTATACCTCACAGTAGGATGGCCACGGGAACATTAACGTGCTTTAGTAAATGTGCTTTCCCCTGAGACTATGAGCTTGGACAATGGTTTGCGTCATTCTTGAAATCTAACACATTCAGGGTTTATGTGAAAAAATTATTTCAGGTTGATGAATGAATTCTAGCATTTCCTACATTCCTGTTTGTCTGTATTAACTGAATCAGTTGTACCAGTAAAAGGGGTGGAAATTCTAGGTGTTCTGGGTAGACATCCTTTCTCATGATTTTTTTTAATATCGGGTATCTGTATTACAATTAAGTTGCTGGCCAGGAACGAAAAGGGTTTTTGCTCATTGTAAAGCAATGTTGTAATTTTGCTATGATGTTGTAAGACCATGTGATAATGTTATATATTACTGATTGTCCTATTTGTCATCTAGCACATTACTTGATCATTCTTTATGTCTGTATGTTCTCTGAGATACAGAAGAGTTATTGTAATCATTTACCTCCTCAGCAGTGTAGGGGTCTGTAGATATGGTTGACTTTTGGAAGTCTGAATTTTGATGACCTCTCAACCATGAAAATCTGTTAAAATACTGGACTGTTTCTTTTTTCCACTCATCTCTAACCTATTTCTTTCACTTGCTATCATTTCGGGAATTTCAACTTGTTTCAGTATTGGGAAGGAGAAGATGTGTGGGATAAATAAGCTAATAGACATGTTGAATTGCTGCAAAATCACATCCTCGTTCCTGGAAAGAAATGATTTATGGGTGATTAGTAGTTTTCCAGTTTGCTTATATCTCTATGCCTCTGGCATGAATAATCAGGAATGGATGACAGAACTGTTTGACAGTAGCCAACCCCAAGGTTAAGTTTATGTGTGTGTGCCTATGCGCGTATGTGTATGTATATGGGGTAAATCCTGCCTATTCAAATGGGTGAGTTCCCATGGTTCACCCCAGGCTGTTCTGTTCTTTGTTTAGAGGCCTGATGAATGCTGGGTTGGCGATGAATGATCATAGGCGCTCTGACTGTCCAATCAGACCGCTCTGTCCTGAATTGAGAGCCAAGAGGATAGCTTGGTTGGATTACGAGTGTCTCCACTGGACAATGAGGATGGAAATAGCTGTCTAGACTGAATACAGTCTTGCCCCCTTTCTTTGAACTGGTCTATATGGTTGTTCATGTTTCAAAACGTGTGTTTTCCTTATAGAGCCTGAGACAGCCACCTCTGGCGTCATGTTCTTCCCATTCCATGATACTGCCCCCATCTCCCCAACTCAGCTTAGCCTGGAGGGGCTCAGGGTAGGTGCTTTGGGCCTGTGGTCTTCATGTTTCTTGGCAGCTTTGGCTTGATCACTGAATCTTAGGGAGAATCTAAGCTTTTCATTCCATGCCCCTCTCCTTCAACTCCACTTCTGATCTGGTGGCTTTTCATTATTCCAGAGGACCTTGAGCTGCACTGGGGACTTTTTGGCCCCAGGTAGAATTAAGTGCCTTGGGGAATTTGTATATTCTGGAGCTATTCCAGGGACAGTGTGGAAATTATATTTGAATTAGGATCAGCTTGTGATCTAGGACTTTCTTTCAAGAGAAGGTGGGCTCTCTTAGAGTGTGGTTCTTTAAGGATTAGTAATTGCTCTTTTCCCAGCACCTTGATTTTCACCGTGATTATAAGCTTCCTTAGATCCCTTTTAAAAAATGGGCCTAGACAGACATAACACAGGAATAACCTAAAAATTTGATGTCCCTCCATGAGTATCCATCTGTAAAGGGAAAATGGATTGATTTCTTTTTGAGACAGGGTTTCACTCCATTGCCCAGGCTGGAGGGCAGTGGCACAATCACAGCTCAGCCTCTCAGGCTGAAGTGATCCCCCTACCTCAGGCTTCTGGAGTAGCTGGGACCTCAGGCACATACCACCATGCCTCGTTCATTATTATTATTATTATTATTATTTTGTAGAAACAGAGTCTTAACTATGTTGCCCAGGCTCGTCTCAAAGTCCTGTACTCAAGCCATCCTCCTGCCTCTCGGCCTCCCTCAGTGCTGGGATTACAGTGGTGAGCCACTACTCCTGGCCAGGATGTGTTGATTTCTGAACTGCTTGGAGCACAGTAGCCTGTATGGTTCTATGACTGTGTGTCTGACTTAGCCAGTGCTTACAAAACAGTTCTCATACCTCCACTCAAGTATGTTTTTGCAAATACAAGGTGTTTTTGTTATGGCAGTAAATAACGTAAGTCAATACTCCTGTGTTTATATACAGCTCTGAAAAAAACCAACTGGAAAGAAGAAACCAGCAATTGTGGTCTGAAAACAAGTACCTATCCCTGTTTTGCCTCCAGCACTTTCTTTGTGTGGGCTTGGAATAGATGCAGGTGGTATTCACCAAGAGGAAATCAGTATCCTCTTCTCTGACGTACAATCAGATACTTGGGTTATTTTTTAACCAAAAGTTTTTGCATTTGCTTTTAATTTTGAAGGTAATATGTGATTATAATAAAAATGCATCAAATAGCTTATCTGCATATTTACGTTGAAATTGGCTCCACATTCCACATGGTCACTGATAATGACCCTGATTCATAGCACTTCAGATACAGAGCCCACAAGCACGACTTGGTTTCGGAATAGGAATTCCTAATAGACAGAAATCTGGCCCAGTTTATCTTTGCAGCTCAAGTCAGAAGTCAAATGCTGGCTTCCCTAGGGCTGAGTTCCTCTTTGGTGAAGTGTTGCCTTTGATCCATCTGCTGAGCCTGGATTTTGGGAGATATGTATATATCTCCTTGTAGAGATCTTTTACCTCTTTGGTTAAGTGTATTTCTAGGTATTTTATTTTTTGTAGTTATTGTAAAATGGGTTGAGGTCTTGATTTGATCCTCAGCTTGGTGGTTTTTGGTGTATAACAGTGCTACTGATTTGTGTAAGTTGATTTGGTAACCTGAGACTCTACTGAATTCATTTATCATTGGCAGAGATAGTTTGACATCCTCTTTTCCAACCTGGGTTCCCTTTATTTCTTTCGTTTGCCTGATTGCTCTGGCTAGGATTCCAGTACTATGTTTAGCAGAAGTGGTGGAAGTGAGCATCCTTGTCTTGTTCCAGTTCTTAGGGGGAATTCTTTCAACTTTTCCCCATTCAGTATGATGTTGGCTATGGGTTTGTCATATATGGATGGATTTTATTATTTTGAGGTATGTTCTTTCTATGCCTAGTTTGTTGAGGGTATTTATCACAAAGGGATGCTGGATTTTATTGAAGCTTTTTCTGTGTCTATTGAGATGATCGTATGTTTTTTTTTTAAACTCTGGTATGTGATGAATTACATTTATTGACTTGAATATGTTGAATCATCCCTCCATCCCTGGGATGAACCCCCCTTGATCATGGTGAATTATCTGTTTGATGTGCTGTTGGATTTGGTTTGCTAATATTTTGTTGAGGTTTTTTGGATCTATATTCATCAAGGAAATTGATCTGTAGTTTTCTTTATTTTATGTCCTTTCCTGCTTTTGCTATCAGGGTGATACTGGCTTCATAGAATGAGTTCAAGAGGATTCTGTCTTTCTCAGTCTTTTGGAATAGTTTCAGGAGGATTGGTACCAATTTTTCTTGAATGTCTGGTAGAATTCGGCTGTGAATCTGCCTGGCCCTGCAATTTTTTTTTTGTTACTGACTCACTCTTACTGCAAGTGGATTGGTCTGTTCAGGATTCCTGTTTCTTTCTGATTCAAGCTAGAAGGGTTGTATGTTTCCTGGAATCTATCCATTACTTCTGAATTTTCTAGTGTATGTGCATAGGATGTTCATAGCAGTCTCAAATGAGCTTTATTTCTGTGCTGTCAGTTGATAATGTCTTCGTTTCATTTCAAAATGAACTAATTCGAAACTTCTCTCTTCTTTTCTTGGTTAGTATAGCTAATACTCTATTAATTTTATCTTTTAAGAGAACCTACTTTTTGTTTTATTAATCTTTTGTTTTGTGTTTCCCTTTCATTTAGTTCTGCTCTGATCTTTATTTTTTTTTTCCTTTTGATAGCTCTGTGTGTGTGTGTGTGTGTGTGTGTGTGTGTGTGTGTGTGTCTGTGTGTGTGTTTTTCTCTAGTTCCTTGAGGTATGATGTTAGGTTCTCAACTTGTGACCTTTAAGACTTTTTGATGTTGGCATTTAGTACTATAAACTTTCCTCTTAGCATTTACCTCTTGCTGTATCCCAGAGGTTTTGAAAACTTGTGTTACTATTATTCATCTTGAAGAATTTTTAAATTTCCATTTTGATTTGTTAACCCCAAAATCATTCAGGAGCAGATTGTTTAATTTCCATGTATTTGTGTAGTTTTGAGGGTTTGAAAGTAACTTTATACAATATTTTAAAATATTTCATTCATGAAACAGAGCTTTGACTGTTTTAGACTGCCACCCATCACATGAGTTCAACAGTGAAATGTTCCACATGTTAATGGTATCATGTTAGCACTCAAAAAGTTTTGGATTTTGGAGCATTTCAGATTTTGGATTTTCCAATTAGGGGTGCTTAACCTGTTGTTTATACTTCCACCAGCTTCGTATGAGAGAAACTACCCTTTTCTGCACCTCCTTATCTCAACTCTAGATGTTGTGATTTAAAGTGGAATGAAACAAAATCTTTAGTACCTAAGATAAAGTATCTTGTGGATTTCATATATCTTTTATTGAGTTAATAGTAAGTAATTGTTAATTTGCATCTTTTACTAGTGAATTAAAATTTTTTATGTTTATAGGGTGATTTGTATGTTTTAAACATTCTCCTTTGTTAGGGCGATTTGTACATTTTAAACATTCTCCTTTGTTTCTGGCACTTTCCTTTTAAACTTCCCTTTCCAGCCATTAAAACAAAGAGTAAATGCAAGAATAAAAAAAAAATGACGTAGAGTTTGGAACATTCTCTAAACTAATTATATGTGTGTCCATTTCAGTAACTAGTTTTTCCTGGGAACATAAATTCCTGGAATTGAAGGACTGGAGTAGTGAAAAAACAAGGTTATAAGGTCATGCCTATAATTGGCCAAGGTGGTTAGCTATACTCTGTCCCATGTTTCGAGACCTTGTTTCTAAACAGCCATGATAGAAAAACATTCAGATCACAAAAGGACTGGAGTGAGGATTTGAGCTGTGAAACACTGGAAAGCAATTTAGAGTTGCTAGCGTCCAAAACAGAAAGGAGAGCACAGTTGCTCTAATGCAGAAAGCAACCTGCACTAATATGATTTGCAAATGATAAGTTCCTATTAAACTTTGTATAAACAATTTTGTGATGACTTTTATCGCCTGCCTCTCTCCCCTGTTGATCTTTTCTGGATGAGGAAAGCAAGGCCGTGCTAGCCACATAACTCGTGTAAGGACATACTTAACAGTGCTTATGTCTCTAGCTTCAGGTCAAACCACTTTGCTGAGTGCCTACTACCTGCCAGGCACCAGGCTAGGTGCTAGGGAATTGAAAGGACCCTTTTCATAAAACTATCATGAGGGTCTTTGTGATTTAGGACTCTTGTACTAAAAGAAACTATGCCTTTACGCCTGTCAAGTTCTTTATGACTTAATGTATTAAGATTAGTCATAAAAGAAAATGCAGACCCCAGGCTGTTGCTCTGGTTGGTCTTCAAATTCATTTAGCGGTGACAGAGCCCCTAGAAGTTTTAGCATTCTTCCTGTGACACCTCAAAATGTTAAAAAATAAGTTTCAAACAGTTAATGTATAATTTTATAATAAGTCAGACTCCTTATGTAATAGAGGCTTGTGTAGACAAGGTTACAAAATGCGAGTGCATCATGAAATTGACAAAAATCTTAACTATTCTTCTGTGTTAGGTGACAAAGGATCTTCATTATCTGATTTTGGGTAGTGGAATGACTGTTCAGGGCACAGAGAATCAGTGATCCATGGAAAATGAGTTTGAAGATCCCTATTTTAATCTGCAAGAGATTTTCTTAATTTTGAAAGAAAATTTGTGCAGTATGGAGTCCAGTTTTTCAGCTCTATTTCAGCATCCCTCATCCCCCATCTCACAATGCTCCCATTTCTTAAGAAACTTGTTAGTACTCTTAAAAGACTGCCAAAATTTGTAGAGTTCTTTTAGTTTAGAAAAATGATAATCTCACTGGTTTCTTAACCATATATAGATACTTATAATGTATCATCTGGGCTGGGCATGGTGGCTAATGCCTGTAATCCCAGCAATCTGGGAGGCCAGGGCAGGAGGGTTGCTTGAGTGCAGGAGTTTGAGACAAGCCTGGGCAAGATGGTGAAACCTGTCTCTTCAAAAAATGTGAAAATTAGTTGGATGTGGTGGCGTGTACCTGTAGTCCTAGCTACTTGGGAGGCTGAGGTGGGAGGATCACCTGATCTCGGAAGTCAGTGCTGCAGTGATCTGTGATCATGCCATTGCACTGCACTCCAGCCTGGGTGGCAGAATATGACTCTATCTCAAAAAAAAAAAAAAAAATCTGATTCCTTAACTCAATCATATAACTAACTGTAACTTTAAAATTAACCTATTTCCAGTTTTCTCTTGAAGCCTGGCCAAGAACCCACTTGTGTTTGAATTCAGTGAGTGTAGATTTTCATTTGTTGGTACTTTGTTTCTATCAGTTCTTCAACCTTCCTAACCTCTACTCCCAGCTCCCTGGGCTGGTGCTGATTACATGGGGTTACATGTAATCAATTACTTGGGCTACTCTTGGTGCCCTGTGGAAGTGGCGTGACCCAGCTTCATGATCCATGATTTGAAGAATGTGCGCCCCTTTAAATTATCATGCCCAAGAGAGGCATTGGAATGAAATAGCAGTCATGTCACTCCCCTTGCACTAAGTAATTAGCTCTTGAAGCCATTTGCTATGTAAGCCCTATGCTGACTGCTGCCAAGAAGCCATAAAATGCCGTCTACCCTATAGTTCAACAATGTATTGCCAATAATCAATGTTATTTTTGTAAGACAATGAGAATTTCTGGTGAACAACTATTTTAATTGTTCCCCTTCTTATTCTTCCTGTCTCCTTTAAAGACTTGACCTCCAGCCAGGCATGGTGGCTTATGCCTGTTATCCCAGCCTGTGGGAGGCCGAGGCGGTTGGATTGCCTGAGCTCAGGAGTTCACGACCAGCCTGGGCAATATGGCAAAACCCTGTCTCTACAAAAAAATAAAAAAATTAGCCAGGCATGCTGGTGCTCAGCTTTGTGGTCCCACCTACTTGGAAGGCTTGAGCCCGGGAGGCATAGGTTGCCGTGAGCCGAAATTGGGCCTCTGCACTCCAGCCTGGATGATAGGGTGTGACCTTGTCTCCAAAAAAACAAAACAAATTTGTTCTCTCTTGTGTTCTCTGGAGCACCCCTGCAAGGCAACTTGGAAGTGTCCCAGTGTGCAGTCCTCAGTCTTGGCCCAGATAAACTCCATATGTTATATTTGCCTCAGCTTCTTCCTTTTAGGTCGATATCACTTTGACCAATCCTGATTGACCCTCATCCTGTGACACGAACCCTGTTGGTGGTTAAACTGGTGAGAGAAATCTTGTTCTTTGTTAAATGCATGGTGTCTTATTAAAGACTTGTTTGTTGAAACTTCAGAAAGTCCAGGGAGCAAAAGCATAGATGAACTTCTAAGCAGCAAGTATATTCCTTTTAAAAAGAGCAAAATAAGTATCTAAAACCAGGACTTCAGAACATTCTTGGTGCTGGTTTGCAACAGAAAGGGTTTGAAGAAATGGACTGCATACAGTGACTTGATGAGGCAGTCTCTTCAGAGAAAATTTACCTTAACTACTAGATCCACATTCCTTTTGCCTGGAGTGATGTTGAGATCCTTTAATAAATGTTAAATGCTTTCAGTAGTTTCTAACACATTGCCGCCTGCTTAGTTGGGTTTCTGATGTCTGCCTGATGACTCACACTGTCTTACCAGTTACTGTAAGGCCTGTAGCCTTTTGATCCTAGTCTGCATGTTGCTGATAGTGTGGAGTATCATTTCTTGTGTTCAATAAGGAAAAATTCAGAGAATTACAAATTAGTTCTTTTCACTTATTCATTAAACAGTTGCTTGACATGGTCCTCTGCTTCACTGGTTGTCAACTTTGACTGGCCTTGGGAATCACATGGACAGCAAAAGGCCAACGTCTAGGTCTCACCCCAGGGATTCCGATGTACTGATTGGTTTGTGGTGTGGACTAGCATTGGGATTTTTATTTATTTTTTTATATTTTTATTTTTTTGAGATGGAGTCTTGCTCTGTCGCCCAGGCTGGAGTGCAGTGGTGCAATCTCAGCTCACTGCAACCTCCACCTCCCAGGTTCAAGCAATTCTCTGCCTCAGCCTCCCGGGTAGCTGAGATTACAGAGTGCGCCACCATGCCCGGCTAATTTTTGTATTTTTAGTAGAGACGGGGTTTCACCATCTTGGCCAGGCTGGTCTTGAACTCCTTACCTTGTGATCCACCCGCCTTGGCCTCCCAAAGTGCTGGGACCACAGGTGTGAGCCACTATGCCCAGCTGCATAGGGATTTTTAAAATGTCCTCCAGGGTGATTCTATTGTGCAGGCAAGCCTGAGAACCACTGCTCTAAAGCTGATTGTGTTCTTAACTGGGGATACGTCACGCTTACCTTATTACATTACAGGTATTCTTAAACAGTTCAGAGTGATGGACACTGAGGAAGTTAAAATCTACTTGTTGGAGCCTTATTCTTGGAGATTTGGAATCAGTAGGTCTGAGTTTCTTAGGAATAGCTGCTTAGGTGGCAGTTCTGATGACATCCCTTTCTGAGACACAGATACAGAATAACCATCTAAACAAACTTTCGAAATCTAGTAAGGGTACAGGTAAGATGCCAGTACAGTTTATCAGCAGCCTCCGTTTTCTGCCATCCCTGGGTGCTGCAGTGGAAATACCGTATTACAAACTGTTGCTGTTGACTAATGCTAATATTCAATTACTTTTTAAAAAGGCTGGCTTTCCTTAATTTAATTCAGTATGTGGAAAAACATACTCAACAAACAAGAGTGGGAATTTAAATGAAACTACCTAGATGTTTGTTAAAAGCCTGCAGATGTATCTCTTTCTTTGCTTTAGTTCAGAGCATGCTTAAGAGTTGTTTGGACACCTTAGAATTTTGCAGTGTGTGTTTTATAAAAAGTGTGAGCCAGTAATTAAAGCTTTACATGATGGTTTACTTCTCTTCTTTTTTCTTACCTAAATTAGGGTAGGGGCTTTCAAGTGAATCATTTTCTAAGCTTCTGTGCAAATTAGCAGTGTTGTGTTTTCTTCTGCTTTTCCAAGCCATGCTTCATAGTTAGGAAGATAGGCTGATTTAATTTAATATAGCATTTGATTGAAAGCATTTGAAGGTAGATTACTAAATATAGTTAAATAAAGTTAACCTGTCACTGTTAGGAGATGGACCTTGTTTTTTATAACTCGTTTCAGAGAGTGAATTGTATTTCAGGTAGACTAAAATGGTGACCCCAGTGACCTTCGTCATGCCTGCTTGTAAGTCTAGATCTCTCCAGAGCTGATTTGTTCTGGGATCTGATGTGGGATTTCAGTTTATTTCACAGCTAATATGGTTCTCCCTCCAGGCTGCCCCACCACCTGTGGACTCTGTCTCCGATGGTCTTTGGTCACTCGCCCTTGGTGTTCTTTTTGGCCCCGTCCCTCCTACCCATGTCCCTGTATTTCTCCCTCTCCACTGTCATGTCTCTCATCAAGATCACCAAAATCATAGCCCTTCTTCTCTTAAGAGACCCTCATTTCTCCTCCTCAGAACTTACTGAACCTTATTCTTCCCACTTCAGAGACTGCAGAATCAGGTATTTTCTTCTGCAACTTTAACTAAACTTGCTTCTCATTATTGTGCTGATTTTGAAAATCTGGTCTCTTCCCTGTTCTCCAATTCTGTCAGCCTCACCCACACCTGCTGCTTTTATTTTCCTGCTCAGCCAGAAGCCCTGTGATATGGTTTGGGTATTTGTTCCCTCAAGTCTCATGTTGAAATGTGGATCCTGGTGTCAAAGGTGGAACCACCAGGACAGGGAGTGTTTGGATCATAGGGGTGGATTTTTCATGGGTGGTTTGGTGTTATCCTCTTGGTGCTGTCCTCATGATAGTGAGTTCTCAGGAGATCTGATTGTTTAAAGGTGTGTGGTGCCTCCTTTGACCCCCACCTCTTTTTCCTACTCCCGTCATGTGAGATGCCTGCTCCCCGCTAGCCTTCTACCATGATTGTGAGCTTCCTGAGACCTTACCAGAAACAGATACCAGTGTCATGCTGCTGCACAGCCTGCAGAACCATGAACCAGTGAAACCTCTTTTCTTATAAATTACCCAAACTCAGGTATTTCTTTATAGCAATACAAAAATGGCCTGACACACACTATGACCAGTCATCGAATATGTTCTCCACAGGACCCTTGAGATGCTATCCCAGCTGCAGCCACTCTAACTCGCTTTTTTTTTTGGCAGACTGCTTGACAGAACCACTACAGCCCTGTTGGCTAGCTTTGATTCTGATTAATGAGTTACAAGCTCTCCTGGCTCCTCTGTCATGCCTTAGAAATTCTGTGAATCCCTGAGACAACTAGGGATTTCCTTCTTTTCTCCTATAGCTGTTAAAGGTCTTTTTAAAAATCTTAACCACAACCACACTTCTCTTTTCTTATTGTCAGAAATGACTCCATGAACTCCTTCACTCAGAAACTAGAGACAGGAATTCTTGCACTTTTCCTCTCCTCCAAGTGTTTCTGTATATTGTCGCCTATCTCTCTCCTCGTTTACTCCCAAGGCTAACTGGTTACCTCTGCTCTTCCCATTCCCTTCTGAGCTTCTTTCTCAGTTACCTTTACTTCCTCTTATATCTTCTGGTGTCTTTCCTTCTTCATTGACTCAAGTATTTTCTATTTTGAAATGCACCTTTTCTGCTCTGTTTCCTTGCCATTGTATATTTGACTCTTCCTTCCCTTTACTGACGGAATTTCTAAAAGAGAAGTATATTGCCAGTTCTACTTCCGCTTCTTTATTTAGCCAACTGCAACTGGATCATTAGTTGGGCTCTACTACCCCAGCTCAACTAATTTTATACGCATCCACTTCTTTTCAGCCAAGTTTTGACACAAGTGATCATTCCTCCTTTGGCTTCTGCAATATACTCTGCTAATTTTTCTTCTAATTTTTGGATTGCTCTTCTGTCTCCTCTACTGGCTTCTTTTCCATCACTGATTCTTTTTTTATTTTTTTGTTATTTTTTTAGAGACAGAGTCTCACTGCATTGCCCAGGTTGATCTTGAACTCCTGGGCTCAAATGATCCTCCCACCTCAGCTTTTCAAAGTGCTGGGATTACAGGCATGAGCCACCACACCCAGCCATCAGTGATTCTTTAAGTATTACCAGTCTCCCAGTGTTCCATGCTTGACCTTTCTCTCCTTCTGACTTGGGGAGTGAATTCATTTATTCCCATAACTTGCTTCCTTTGAACACTCACTAGTTCAGCATATACACAGCTAGCACCAGGCACTAAGAATTCAGAGATGAGCAAGACAAACTCATTCAGCAAATATTTATATAACATCTAGTGTGTGTAAGACATTGTTCTAATGAGCCAGACAAAATTTTTGCCTTCATGGAACTTACATTCTAGTAGAGAAGACCGACAATTAGCAAATAAGTAAATGAAAGAATGTCAGATGATGGTAGGGGCTCTAGTGTTTAATAAGGCAGTGAGAAAAAGAGTGCATAGGATGGGAGTCAGAGAAATTTATTTCCCTGTAAGAGAAGAGGCTATAGGAGTAAGCCATGCAGACAGTGGAGGAAGACTGTTTCCTATTCTAGTCAGAGGAGACAGTATCACAAAGGTCCTGAAACAGAGCAGCCTTGCTTAGTCAGTGAACAGACAGGAGGCCAAGTATGGCTGCAGGAGAGTAAGTCAGAGAAAGAGAAGAGGGAGATGGGGTGGGATAGGATGGTGAAGAGAGACGGTCTCATTGGTCATGGTAAGAGATAGTTTTATTGATTTGACTTTGATTCTGAGACAGCCCTCATGACCTCTGTAAACCCAGTTATTTCCCAAATGCTCCATCTTCAAAAACCATCACTCTGGGGGTTAGAGCTTCAACATATACATTTTGGGGGGATACAATTTAGTTCATAGCAGGTTACTAGAAGCCCTTTGTTAGTGTATCTATGGAGGTAAGCGTCTGGTCTTTACCATCAGCTCTCTACCCTTTATTGTCTTATCTTTTTTTAAATCAGATGTGCCCTCTTGTTTCAGAGACCCACTTTCAAAGGTAGGAATTTTTGTGTCCCATGCTGTAAAAAGGCTCCATCAGTTTTTCTCTTTGACATTAACCAACTCTTCCCCATTCATGGAAGTTCCTTTGCTGTTGTTAGGTTTTTATTATTTCATTTTATTTTATTTATTTATTTTTCTGTGATTTGAGGTTTTCATTTGTATAATTGCCCAACCTGACAAGCATTTGTCCATAAATTAGTATGTTATATTGAGTAACGATATTCTATACCCATCAAAAATATGTTGCTGATGTGATATTTGTTTGTCTCACAGACTCACCTGTTCCATTTTTCAGATTTTGAAGGGGAATTTTTGGCTGAACTTAAAAAATAAGAAAAGACTCTTAAAGTAGTCTCAAAATGTGCCTTTGCTTCTAAACATGTTCGGTTTTTGTTTTCCTCTTTCTTTCCTCCCATTCTTTGTGTTTTGGAGTTTCAAAACAGGGCTTTGCAGAGGAAATGGGACAGTGACATTTTGTTTTTTGTTTTGAAGTTGTTGAGTTTAGCAGAGTATGCGTTCATAGGGTGTGAATTGCAGGATGTAGTTCTGGGGTCCTCCCTACCAGCCGACCCCACATCAAGGTTATTCTGGGAAGCTTTATCCAAAGCCGACTATAAAATATGGGATGAACTTTGTCAAAAGGCTAAACAGGAAACAGTTATAAATAACTATTCAATCTTAATTCAGTCCTAGCTACTTTCTCACACATATTTTATAATGTGTTTTAAAAGCAGTTTCCTTAAAAAAAAAAAAAAAGAAAAAAAAAGAAGAAAGAAAACTTTAACTCCTTAATTTCTAGGTTACTTTTCATAGGAAATTCTTCATCTTCATGACTATCCAGTGGCATCATCCCTCTGGCAGGGAGAAAATTACGCTTAACAATAACCAAGATACAAAATAAATTTTTGAAGAAAACGAAAATACAAATTATTTTCTAAGATAATTATTTATCTTAGAGATTTTTGTTTCATGTATATTTATATAGTCTTTGCTGATAAGGAGCTATAAATCTAATAATTGTAGCATTTTTCAACCTTTTCATCGTTAAGCTTCTCCCACCATCCTGGGCTTTTCAGACATTTTTTTCTTAATCGCCCTCTCTCTCATGACATTTTAATACCACAGAGATACCGTGTATATGTTTATGTACTGTACATATATATATGTGCTTTGTACATAAAAAGAGATTTTTGCTTCTCAAGCAGGAGGTGGTAAGTACCTGCCTAAAAGTTTGATGAAAACATATGAATAAAAGAAAAGTTACCTGAACTTGGTGATGGTCGTAGGGATAGAGAGAGAGAAGGGAGCAGTTTCAAAACACATGTAAGAGGTAAAAGTCTTGTCTGTGTATCATGTGTGTTGAGTCAGGGAGATGGAGTGGTGAGGTAGATTCCCCGATTCTGGCTGGGTGCCTGAGATGGTGGTGGGCATGAGGTGCTGTGAAGTGGGATAGTGAATTTGGAAGGAAGAACATGTTTGGGGGAGGTTAGTTTTGGACATGTTGAGTTTGAGGCATCCATGGGCTGTCTATGTGACTTTATACAACAGAGTTTTCTATGAGAGTCTGAAGCTTAGGGGAGAGGTTGGGGCTGTAAAGCAAGAGCTTTGGGTTCTGAAATGTATGGAGTGGGCAAGCTTGTCAGAAGGATTGTGTAGATGAGAATAGCTTCATGTTAGTGAAAAGAAAACCCAGAATAAGGGAGCACAGAGGTGTTTGTAGATCCTCATTTGTGAAGTTTACTTTGAGGGAATTATTTTAATTTGACAGAGAAAAAGAACAGGAGGAAGAAGAGAAGGCAGTTTTGCTAGTTTCAAAAAAAAAAAAGTGAGTGAACATCTTTATAGACTTTCTAGGACATACCTTATGTTTCTGGGACATTGTTATGATTGAAGGGATAAAGGCTCAGAAATCTATCAGTGACACTTCCCCTGGGTGGATATATAGTAAAGGGCTGACAAAGGGGTGCAGTGCTGATAACTCTTTGACCTATTTTAATTCATGTATCCTTGTGAATTGGATACGATATATTAGAAAGGGGCTTACAGAATGGATACAATATTATCAGAAAGGGGCTTATCCCAGAGTTATGAAGTCCACACCCTAGGCCAGGCGCAGTGGCTCGTGCCTGAGGCAGATGGATCACTTGAGGTCAGGAGTTTGAGACCAGCTGCCCAACATGGTGAAACCCTGACTGTACTAAAAATGCAAAAATGAGCTGGGCATGGTGGCAGATGTCTGTAATCCCAGCTACTCGAGAGGCTGAGGCAGGAGAATCACTTGAACCCAGGAGGCGGAGTTTGCTGTGAGCCGAGGTCGCACCATTGCACTCTAGCCTGGATAACAGAGCAAAACTCCATCTCAAAAAAAAAAAAAAAGTCCACATCCTGATTTCACAGAGCAAAAGTGCTCAGGACCCAGAGGCCTTTTGGGACTTGCCTGAAGTTACAGCATAGCCAGTTAGCAGTAGCACCAGTCAGTGCCTGAGTCCAAGTCCAGATCACCAGACTTCTGTTTTGTTCTTTTGTTGATACATCAGATTGTCTCTTTTAAGAGATTTTAAAATTTAGAATTCTGTTAATTCAAAAAGTGTCTGCTCATTTAACCTGAAAGAAGTTTTTAAAATTTTTCAGTTAGTCTAATTTCTGCCCAGTTGAATAAGGCAAGCAAGGTGTGACTATTTGTTTGACACATACTATTCCATAGATTTTTTTCTGCATAATTCCTGCTAAGATTCAGTGGTTACTAGTTACAAATCCAGAATTACTAATTTCTTGTGAATATCATAAAACGTTCTTAAAGATTTCTTTTAGAGCTTATTTTAGAGAAGTGGAATAAAGGAATACAACACTATCATAAAGTTAAATTTGTAGAAAGATAGTAGGAGGGAAGATTGAAGTTAATGCAGATAGCCCCAAACATAATTATACCTAGACAGAAGAATATTCCTCTACTGCTGAATTGATTCTGATTCCGTAAAGAAAATTTACTTGAGGTCATTATTATTTTCTTCATTTTAGAAAAAGCACACATTGAAAGTTAATATTGATGTTAACAACATTTATTAAAGTTAGATTTTTAATTTAAAAAATTTCAAATTTAAAAATGCTGAAAACACCAGCAGTGTTATAATTTTTAATAAATGTTGATGATTAACCTTCTGATGATTTTTTTATCCTACTTTTTTCTTTGTTTAAGTGATGTGTGGAATTAGGGAAATCATTAATGGTGATAATGATGGGGAGGGACAGTGCTGGACAGAGGCAGAGAGTGTCTGCCTTGAACTCAGTTTCCAGAGCCTGGTAGAATGGCCTTTCTATCAAATTGCATTTCTGACTCAAAAGCCCATTACTTTATGTTTATAACAGGAAGTTAGGGTATTGCTGCCAGTCTAGATGATTTTTTAGCTTGACCTTTATTGTGTTTGATTTTGTGATTTCATCTTTTTTCCCCCTGTTTTTTAAAAAAGCTTTTGGGTGTAGACAGGATAGAATTCCTTTCCATGTTTTAGGGAGTGGTATTAAAATACATTTTGTTCAGTAGGTCTGTTCCATACTTCCTTACAGATAAAGACTCTTTCTGTGTCATTGTGAGACTTTTGAGTTTGAGTGTGCTTTCTCTAATGGTGTTTAACATGAAAAACTTCATAAAAATTCATGAAGCTACTTATGACACAGGTCTATGAAGTACATTAGTTTGTCAGTTATTTTTACACACTCATTTACTAGTATGAATAGTGAGTGTTTCTCTTTTGTAAACTGTTTTGTACATTATTAGATATGAGTGAAATCTAGAATTTTGCTTATAGGGATGCTATTTTAGGGACTTCTTATAGAATCATAAAATTGTATTGCTAAAGGAAACTTTGATAATATTACTTAATCTAGTTTTGTTATTTTATGGAAACTGAGGCCCAGAGAGGAAAGATGACTTGTTTAAGATCTAAGAATTAGAGATTTGTATATAACTGCTGGGATACTTGTTCTTTGATCATTGCTCAACCTCTAGCCCATACTCTCTCAGTCCCAACTTTGAGCTTCTTTAGAGATTAGGTCCAAATTTCTCATCCTTAAATCTTGGACAAGGTGGCAACAGTTACAAAATTTCATGTGAAATTTCTAGATCTTAAATGTCTATGACAAATTTTAAGAAATTGTATGCCAAGCAAAATACTTTAGAGGGCAATGGGCCACATGTTTTTGATATCAGGAGATTTCACACAAAATTTGTTTTCTAACTTATTTCCAAAAATCTGAATTGGGAGGTTGTGTTCATGAGTGACTGCTGCCCCCTTTGGTTGGGACTCATTCCTTCCAGTTCATTACATGGTCATCAATAACCATTTCCTTGGGCCCTGCTTTGTCTTATCTGGACTCTGAGCATTTGAATTTTTAGTATTATAAGAAAACTTAATACTTTACTATCAGTCATCACATACATGTTTTTCTATCTGTATTACAACTTATTAAAAGCCTTTTTTCAATAGCCTCCATTTTTTTGGGGGTTGGATTTCAACTGGTGCCTAGACTAGCAAGGATTTGTTTACAACACGGTCTCTGCTTAGGAGGAGAATCCAAAGGTGGATAATTTCAGCTTGTCAGCTTGAATATGTTATATTTATACAAATAACAGGCTTTTGAGTTTTCCTAGATTACATCTGTTTACAAAAGGCTGTAATCAAGGTTTAGCAGCATATTTTCAGGAATTTTTTGGTGCCTATTTTCTCCAAAGATACTACCAGGACAATTTCATGACACTAATAATAATTTTATAGAAATGATTTGTCATATTGTTTTTAATGGCCTGCCATCTGCTTTTTAAATCTGCCTATTCCTAAGCAGGTAATAATATTCTATTATCATTAATACTTGGAGATGTAATCTTCAAATCATTAAATGATTAAAAAATTGTTGTAGTGATGTTCACAGGAGGATGTTTTTCATACTGTGACAGGCAATCACGTTTTTAAGTTGGTAAGATTGTGTACCTCTAGAGATTGGTATTCAGAGCTTGATTTATGTTCCCTATATTGAAAAGGTATGAGGAAAGATTTTTTTTTTCCTTTGTGAAGATTGCAATCTTAATTTCATTTGGAATGCTCTAAGGAGGTATGTTTGTTATAATTTTTGGTTGCAGCCCCAAATTGCAAACTGACCTAGGGAAAAAAGGAGGAAGTGCAGTTTCAGGCAGTTCTGGATTCAGAGGCATAAGCGACATCATTCTGCTGACTTTCTTACCTTACCCCTTTTCAGGTCCACCTTGTTCTCTGCTAACTCCATCTTCAGACAAGACCTCCCTTCCTGGTGGCAAGATGGCTTCCAGGAGCTCTGTGTTTGCATTCGGGCCTCTAGGCAGCCCTTCCAAGAAAATATTTGTTCCCAGTGGTTTTCACAGAAGTCTTGTTCTAGGGTCTTATTTCCTCTGATTGTCCTGGCTTAGGTTTTGTGTCTTTTTCATGAACAGACCTTTGAGCGGGAGGTTGTATGAGACTATGATTGGCCAGGCCTACATCCGTGCTTATCTTTGGAGCTTCAGGTTGTTCATCCTGGCCCAAACCATGTGGACTGAGTGGGAGCACGTGGTCCCCTAGGACCAATCAAGGCACTGTTGAAGAAGGGTATAGAAGGCCTTTCCCTATGCAGGATTGTAAAAATATTTCCCTATGTATTCCCTAAAGACTTATTATTATTGCTGTTGTTATTATTACTTTACCATTTAGCTCTTCAAGCCATCTGGATTTAACACGTAGCTTATAACAAGTGTGTGTGTGTGTGTGTGCGCACGCGCGCGCATGTGTATACAGGGTAAGAGTGATACAGGAGAAGAGGAAGGGACATAGGTCCCTCGGGAGGCATTGCTGGGTCATCTTGCTAATCGGTGCAGATGAGGACACCCTGGGTGGGGTATTTACTCAGGCTATATATGGTGTTTGGCTAGCTCATTCAGCTTGATTTCTGTCTTTGTATGTGTCTCAGGCTATACCAAGGCTGTTCCTTTATAGCTCTGTCAAGCCCTTTATGACTTAGATATTAAGATTAGTCATAAAAGAAATACAGATTCAAATTATTACTCTAGTTGTTCCTCAAACCCAGTGGATGACAGAGCCCCCAGCAGTTACAGCATTCTTTCTGGAACATCCTGAAATCTTGTAAAAGGAGAACATTTCATATGACTTTTTCTCAATTTCAAGATGTACTTAAGGTTTTTAAACCTTAGGTGCTTGCTACACATCTATCTTGTCTACACATGCCTCTTATATAAGGAATTGGATTTAACACAGAGTTATATAATTAGTTGTTTTAAGATGACCCACTCTAATGAGTCATAACAAAAAGCTGAATTACTTTTAATGTATCCTACTTAAGAAGGCAGCAAAATTTACAATAAAATACTATTATTTTACCTTTCATTGAGAGAGTATTATTTGAGAAGCACATTAAAAATCGTGTGGTCTTGGAAAAAAAGAACCTATGAAGTAACTATAATTATCTCCATTCTATAGGTGAAGAAATAAAAGACAAAAAGGATGAGTATGTTACATGTTAGAATATTCTTCTGTAGAGTGGTTTATTTCCTTATGATTCTGAATAATAATGACATACAGGGTGATATTTTTACTATCTCAACCATTGGATGGATTAGATTACTCTTGTAATCTAGATTAGGCATTTTGTAGTTATTAGGGTTTTTTAGGTAATCTAGGTTACCAGGGTAATCTAAATATAATTCTGGTACTGGTTGTTCTACTGGTTTATATTTTTCTTTTTTTGTGGATGGAACAGTATAAACATGTGCAGGCTTATTTTTAGTAGAATAGTTAAGAATTGGGACTTTGATTAAGTATCATTATATAGTATTAAGCATCACTAATAATTCAGAAGTTTGGAGACTTTGTTAAAATGACTGTATACTTATTATCAGATTACTGATGGGATGTGAGTAATTTCAGAACTCATTTAGTACCATATCTAGTACCGATTGAGTATTTTTTTATCCTAAATGCGTGGGATCAGAAGTAAAATTTTGGATTTTTGAGCATTTCAGATTTTGGAGCACTGGATTTCAGATTAGGAATCCTCAGCCTGTACTTTGTGAAGATTTCAGGTCATGAGAAGGGTCCCCTTATTGTGAAGGCCAGTCTTTCTACACGTTCACCCAGTTTTCTGATTGCCTGGCACAATGCTAGATTTGATGGTGAACCAGAAACTTCCTAGTCTAGATGGCAGGGAGTGGGAATGGTGTTGGCAAACTCATAAATGAACACTTGCAATGTAGTATATTAGGCAACACAATCTTTTAGGCGTTGTAAAAGGTTATAAGTAGGTTTCGGTGTAAACGTGGATCAAGGATACCTGATATACCTCACAGTGGGACTGTGATGCTTTTTAATTTTGTTTGCAAGTGTCCCCTCTTTACCTACATGTGTGCTCAGACATGTGCTTGTGGAAAATATTTTTTAATTTAAAAATTAAAATTTTGAGGATTTAATGACACCTTTTGAACTAATGGATAACTTGAATGTTACAAAGCAAAAAAAAAAAAAAAAAAGTTAGAATTAAGTTCTACTCCCCAGCAAAGAGCAGCTCAAATAAGTTACAAAGTTATTTCTGTCTCAGGGAAACGAATTTGCAGGTAAATAGTCTAGGGCTAGTGTGGGGATCCCTAACCTTCCAGGACCCAGCCTCCTATCTTGTTGCTTCACTGACTGCAATGTTGGCTTAAACTTCATTGTCCAAAATGGTTATTTGAGCTGAAGCCATCTTACCCACATTTCAGACAGCAGAAAGGAAGAAGAGCAAAGAATATGCCTCCATTCTTTAAGGAAACATTCTAGAATTTAACCCCTTTTTGTTCTCATATTTCAGAACGTAGACAAATGGTCACACTTAACTACAAGTGAGGCTGGAAAACACAGCATTTTCCCCATAACTGGGTACATAAGCCTTTGTACCCAGTTCTCTTACTACAAAGGAGAGGAGAATATATACAAAGGAGAGGAGAATATATATTGGGGAATCCCTGGCAGCCTCTTCTACAGGAACACAGACTCCCTTATGCCAATCCAGAGACACCAAAGACTTACTGAGCATTTATTTCAGGTGATTCGTTACTCACATAAGTCTTAAATGTATCATCTTAGCTACACTAACGTTTGGGGGTGGAAGAGTCTTTTCCAACTGTCACATACCAGTGTTTTACTGCAGAAGAGATACCTGAACTATATTCTTCAGATGACATTTTTAAAATCCAGTGCCTTGGATAATAGGGTTAGTTGCTTTTTAGAAAAAAAAAATGGCATTCATAAAAGCCTTTTCCCTTGCCACTGCCCCAAGATAAGTCAATTTCTTATCTATTAATAGTTGTACAGCTAGTCTGTCTTTTTCAGATGTTATAAATTGACCTAAATTTCGTTTCCACTATGGAGGGTGCTAGAGGATGGAGTCAAGCATCTTTGATCGTCGAGTCAGAGGACTTCATCTGAGTCTTGATTCTGTCACTCACTAACTGCTGCATTACTTAGAAGAGTCACTGGTGGCTTAGTTGCCCATCAATGACTATAAAAGTGGCACCTTGGTATTTTACCTCAAGATGATTGCTCTGGATTAGATTAGAAAACTCTAACTTGAATGTTAGAATGAGTTCATTTTATCTCTGTCTTTGCCAGTCATCAACATCAGGCCCCAAACCTTTGACAGAGTCAGTCTACCCTGGGTCAAGCGTTTTTGCTTCTGAGGATACCTTTTTAGCTCATGAACTGCATTGATTACATGCTTTATTACAACAACCTCATCTGTTTCCTTTGCGAATGATTTGGAAAACACTTTTCATATGACCTTTACTCAAGGTTTTTCTTGTTCTTTGAAGTCACAGTTGGTCTGTGAAGTTGGCTTAATGTCAAGGTCAGATTATTGAGTCAGAGCTGCTGAAGAATATAAACTTAAGATGGCTTTAGAGATAACCACTCAGAATTAGTGCTCTATGTTCCTAAAAAATATTCTCTGGTGGAGTGATATGGGAAGAATGGGGCATCCTGTGAGACTCAAGTTCACAGGCTTGACTTGGAGCTGGTTTTAGAAGTCAGGAAGGGGTCAGTCACTGTTGGCTTCCTCAGGGTTTTAACAGTTGCTGGGTTCTTTGTTATTGTTATTGTTATTTTGTGATTGTTGTGTGTGTTAGGGCCAGGTTTAGGATAAAGAGTAGTTCAGGCTCAGAAGCTGGAGCTGGCAGTTCTGGGGTCACGTGCAGTGCTTCCAAGTCACAAAGGATCAACCCCTGAATCTGGGCTTATGAAAAATGGAGTGATGTTGGCATGAAAAATTAAGTGACCGCGTTGCTCCCTCTTTTTCCATTTCCATTTTGTTTTTAACTTTGCGAAACTCAGGGATGGTGTTACCATAATGCCAGGAAGGATGCTGGGAGTTAGTGATATGGAAAGAATGGTCAGATGCTTTCCTTTCATCCTTTGAGTGCTCTTCCCCACCCCTAAAAATATAAAGATTTAAAAATTATATTAAACATCCTCTGGTACTCTTGTGGGTTTGTTTTTTATAGTTAAAATTCAAATCCCAGTGGAATTTATTTTAGAGTAAGCAGTGAAATAGGGATGCAACTTTGTTATTCCCGCCCATATAGTTAGTTGGTTGCCCAGCCCCATTTGGTGAGTCATCCATCTGTTTTCCTGCTTTTTGAGATGCTACATTAACCGTAGATAAAACAGTGATTGTTTTTGACTAAAAAATTATTTTCCAAGGTTTCGCAAATTCAAGACAAATTCTACAAAGGATCACCCTTGTTTCTTCTAGTCAGCAGAAGTGGTGCCCTCAGGTGGCAATAGTCTTAAAAACACAGTTTACATTCGCTGTGCCAGGTTTCAGATGGTAGTATTCTTAATGAGTTTTTTTTAACCTTTGTCTTAAAGTTTTGTATATACAAAGAGACTTTATTAATAGTCTTCTTTCCCTTTAAATAGAAAATAGTAATTTACATAAAATGCTCCTGCTTTGTAATTATTCCCTGTATATACTTAGAGATATTCCCCCTTTTTGGTGTGTATATTGATCTACCTGTCTAATCATGTATTGTCAGCACACTGCTTCTATTAAGATAATTGTATAATGTTCTAATATTTCAGGGTACTTCTCTATCAATAGGGAAGTTTTATTTGTTTATTCTCATGCTGCTGATAAAGACATACCAGAGACTGGGTGATTTATAAAGAAAAAGAGGTTTAATGGACTCACAGTTCCACATGGCTGGTGAGGCCTCAGGAAACATAATCATGGCAGCATGTGAAGGAGTAGCAAAGGCATGCCTTACATGGCAGCAGGGAAGGTTTGCAGGGGAACTGCCCTTTATAAAACCATCAGATCTTGTGAGTCTTATTCACTATCACAAGAACAGCAGGGGAAAAACCCACTCCCATGATTCAGTTACCTCCCACCCTGTCTCTTCCGCGACATGTGGGGATTATGGGAGCTACAATTCAAGATGAGATTTGGGTGGGGACACAGCCAAACCATATCGGAAGTAAAAAGAGTGGAAAAGGAGAGCAAACAATTCCCTTGTACACATGATTTTCACTTATGTTCCAGTGACATCATAGGGCCATACCCGGCTGCAAGGGAATCTGGAAACCACATTCTCTAGTTGAGCGGCTATGTGTCCAGCTAAATTCTATTCACAAAGATGATACCAAAGTTCAGCATGCTCTGGTGGGACGCTTTTCGCTTTAGACAAATGTCTAAATACAAATATTAATGGAAGTAGGCTTAAAAAATAGATAAAAGATTAAAGAGTTTTAATTACTTGAAGAAAAGAAGGGTTTTATTTAAATGAATATATGCACGGGGCAATATATGATTAGAGAGTGAAACACTGGCACATGAGAAAGGACCAGTAGAATTTCATAGAAGTGTTGACAATAGAAATTTATTTTTGGCCAGTCTGCTCCATCTGCCTAAGTTGCTGACTTGAAGATATTGTGTGTTCAGATTAGAATGACAGACGAAGCAAACATATCATTTCTGTCTTTTTGCACCTGAAGCTCAAATTAAAATTAGATGAGTGCGCTCCTTAGTGGTTGTAGTTTGGTAATACCACTGATTTTATTTTGTGTGTGTGTTTGTGTGTTTAGCTTTAGTTCAACTTGGCCACTTCCAGTTGGATTAATAAAGCCAGTTATTCACTTAAAATACATGTACCCACCAGGCTGTGTGGCTGAAGCTAGATCTATAAAAACTCAAAGCTAGAAAATACTTCCATAACTATGACAGTATCTCAGTACTTCAGAGATTATAGAATTTGGGAGTTTAAAAAGGAACATAGTTATCTGGTCAGATAGTATCAGTTGGAAAGAGTAGCTATCTCTGCCAGAGTTTAAAAGCGGCAGAGAGGATTTCATATACCACTTCAGCTTGCCTTATGATCAGAGGAATCAGACATTGTGTTCTGGTGATAAAAGCATTTAAAATATCTTCTTTTCCAAATCATGATTTAAAAACCAAATAGCTACATCAAATTTCTTATTGTTACTCAAACCTTTTAATGTCCTAGTTGATGAAATAATTCCCATTTTATACAATGCTTTGAATTAATTATAACTAATTTCTTCAAAAATTCCATATTTATTTTGAATTTAAAATGCTGGCAGCATTTTAATAGTATAGAAATATAGTCAAATGCCCTTCCTTTATATTTGCTACTAATGTATATTCCTTGCCAGAAATAACAAATGTTAATACTTTACTATAGTCCAAGATGGTGGCTCACACCTGTTACCCCAGCAATTTGGGAAGCCAAGGCAGGCAGATCACTTGAGCCCAGGAGTTCAAGACCAGCCTGGGCAACACGTTGAAGCCCTATCTCTACAAAAATTATAAAAATTAGCTGGGCATGGTGGCACATGCCTATATTCCCAGCTACTCGAGAAGCTGAGCCCCGGAGGTCAAAGCTGCAGTGAGCCACAAGCGAGCCACTGCACTCCAGCTTGGGTGACAGAGTGACACCTTGTCTCAAAAAAAAAAGTTTAACTATAGAACTAACATGTATATGTGCTCATAAACATGGGTACATGTGTGTACATTTTTAAAAACATAGATCATGCCACTTATTATTCTGTGACCACATTTTTTAGTTTAACCACATATTTCGGACATCTTTCCATGTTATTACATTATTTTATCTGATAAGGTTGCGTGTATTTTCACACCATTTTTCTTATGTCATCCTAGAGAAAGATGCATAGAATTAAATTTTTTTAACATTAACATACAGAGTTAAACAAAGGTATACCCCAAGTATTGATTCTCGTCCTTCAAAGGTCCTTTTTCAGATTTTGTGAAGGTCATTGGAATGCCCAGGTTGTAAGTTGAGTATAGTTTTAATATTTGGAAATTGAACTAATAATAATCCTAGCTTTATCAGTGTTAATGCTTCTACATATTTAAAGTTATAATTAGTTAATAAGACGTAATTTGAACAGATTATTTTGGATAACTGATATATAATCAATTCACAGGAATTAAAGAAGTTTTTGTGTGTGATCTCAGGTTTACTTTTACATTTAGTTATTAACTACATGCAAACTAGATTTGGTTTCACATTTTCTTAGGTCTTTTAAAAACATTATCAAAAAATTAAAATTAATTTCCCTATGCTCATATATTATTGTATTATCTGAATTTTCTGGGACAAAGTCGTAATTCTTCTGACAACCCAGTAAATTTCTTTTGTGTTCTATGAGCTTACAAGTCCACTAGAGGGTGTATTTTGCTCTTTTTTGACACAGGTAGAAATTTAAGTCCGTAATTTGTTTCACTTTCATGGAGCTAGTTGGGTTAACAGCTTTGGAAGCAAAGTCCCTAAAATTCTTAAACATGGACACCAGGAGACTATTGTATAAAAACATAATTTATTAACATAAAGCAACCATATGACTATTAAAATAGTGGCCTTACCAGTGAATGCTATAGTAGATGCGGAGGAGAGCATGGTGGGTTGGGGATGTCTAGGGAAGCTTCATGGGTAAGATGGGATCTGTAGTTTTCAACTATCCAGTGAAGTCAAACTTTTTGGTCTCAGGACCCCTTTACACCATTAATAATTATTAAGGCTCCCAAATAGCTTTTATTAATGTGGTTATTGATATTTAATGTTCTAGCAATTAAAATAGAGACCCCTTTGAAAGTATTTTTTTACTAATGCATTTAAAAATAACAGTAATAACTATGGGAGGCCAAGACGGGTGGATCACCTGATGCCAGGAGTTCAAGACCAGCCTGGCCAACCTGGTGAAACCACATCTCTACAAAAACAAAAAAATTAACTGGGCTTGGTGGCACATGCCTATAATCCCAGTTACTTAGGAAGCTGAGGCAGGACAATCACTTGAACCACGGAAGGGTAGGTTGCAGTGAGCCGAGATCTCACCACCATACTCCCGCCTGGGCAACAGAGCGAGACTGTCTCAATAAATAAATAAATAAACAGAGCGAGACTGTCTCAATAAATAAATAATAAAAATAAAAATATACCCATTACATATTAATATAACATTTAAATGAAAAATAACTCATTTTCGAAAACAAAAAAAAAATTAGTGAGAAAATTGCATTGTTTTCCATCTTTGTAGATCTTTTTAATGTCTGGCTTGATAGAGGGCAGCTAGGGTCTCGTGTTTGCTTCTGCATTGACTTTTGTATGTTTTGATTAAAGTATGTGAAGAAAATTCAATCACATGCAGCTATGAAGTTGGAAAAGAATATTTTAATAGCCTTTTCTGATAATTATGAGTAGTCTTCTGTGATACCATATCTAAGCAATCAAATGGTAGTTTCTTAGGGGCTACTTGCAGTGTGGAACCTGAAACCCTATCAGTGAACTTATTCTAGTTAGTTATGTTAAAATCCAGTAATCTCTCTTGGACCTTGAAAGACTCTTTTGCTCAGGCATGATTTTGTAATATTATGCATTGGTCTTGGAAAATATTGGTTCAGCTAGTTATGTAAATCATCCAAATGTTGACACAATATCAGTCTTGTAAAATATGTTAAGTTCATGGTGGCAGATACAAGTTTTCTAAGAATTTAATTTTCATTTGAAAGCTTGAGTTTTGTCACTGGCAGTGAATGCTAACAGTTGTTTTCCTTTAATTGACAGGCCTACTTCATTTATTTTTGAGAAAATATCTGTGAAATACCCAAATTTGAATAATTAGAGTTTGTCTGTAAGTCATTTTTCAAGTAACAATGATGTTTCAAGAAAAGAGAAGTTAGTTCAGTTCACAAGTACTTTTCCTTGCGACAACCCTTAGACTTTGACATAGAGCAGAAATGCTTTATATGTATTTTCCGTTTCATCACACAGAATAGTAAAGTGCCAATGTTTAATAAAACTGATAGCTTAGTGCTTCATCAAGGCTGTTTTTATGTGAAACTGACCTTTTTTTTTTTTTTAACCAGTGCATAGCAGTGAAAAACACAATGGCTGCTGGTAGAGTTCGGGGCCACCAGCTTGTTTTGTGCTAAGGGGCCAGCAGTCTCACTCATTCACTCTGCATCAGTGTTAACACAAACACAATGCAAGAGGTAAGTAATGTCTTAGTATGATGAAATTTATTTTGACCCTGCAGATCCTCTCAAAGGGTCTTAGGGACCCTCCAGAGTCCATGGAGCACACACTGAAAACAGCTGGACTAGGGGAAGCATAGGTCTGGGTGTTGTGAAGCCATTGGAAACAAGGATGGTGTATGAGGGCAGGGGGTGAACAGGAGTGTCAGCCAAAAAGGGGGCTGAGGCTAGACTGCATTTGCTGGCTCTTGTGGGAATAGAGGAAATCAGAGGAGAAAATAATGTGTCTTGAAAGTAGAGCAGACCTGAAAGGTCCCTGAACACAAGTTCTGAGAAGCTTTTTTTGTGGCTTTCCTGGTGGTAGGTGGGCATATGTCATTTTTTTTTTTTTTTTAATGGAGTCTTGCTCTGTTGCCAGGCTGGAGTGTGGTGGCACAATCTTGGCTCACTGTAACCTCCGCCTCCTGGGTTCAAGCGATTCTCCTGCCTCAGCCTCTTGAGTAGCTGGGACTACAGGTGCACGCCACCATGCCCAGCTAATTTTTGTATTTTTAGTAGAGACGGGGTTTCACCATGTTGGCCAGGATGGTCTTGATCTCTTGACCTCGTGATGCGCCCGCCTTGGCCTCCCAAAGTGCTGGGATTACAGGGGAGAGGCATGCGTCTTTAAGCACCCCTGCCTTTCCCGGTCTGCCCTGTTTCTCCCATATTTCTACCTGTCGGTTCTATTTTACCCCAAAAGGCAGCATAAGGCCCTGCTTTTCTTCTGTGCAGCCTTTCAATTATGAATCTAAGGGTCTTGAGGCCAAGTAGAAGGGAACTTCTAATGTCAAACCAGTGACCGGAAACTTTTTTCCATAGATAGTAAGGAGCCATTGCTTACTCTGGTCTCTCTTTCCCTTCTGTTTTTCTACCTACCTTTTTGAGAATGGCTTTTGACAATATTTATTGAAAGAGTACTATGTATTATTAGTACTCTTGGGGTATGTTAGGGACACAGCCGTGAACAAGACAGCCTCAGTACTTGCTTTCAAAGAGCCGAGAATCTAGTAAAGGATGCAGACAAATGTGATCAGCGTCTTGGGAACATTTGGTGAGGCCTTTAATCCCAGAGGGGAACAGGCTTGCAGGTCAGATTGCAAAACTTTTTGGAGGAACTAAGACTATGGAGGCTGAGACTTAAAGAATGAGGGGTTAGTTAAGCAAAAGGTATCGGGAGCTTAAGGAAAAGGAAAGGGCTCCACAAAGGTCTGGAGGTAGAGACAGCACAGTGAGCAGTTGGTATGGCCGCTGTGTAGACTGTTAAGCGATCAGATCTTCACTTGAGATTGGAGAGGGAGTATGGACTGAATTCTGCCTCCCCAAGTTCCTGTGTTGAGGCCCTATGCCCCAGTGTGACTGCATTTGGAGATAGGGCCTATAGGGAGGTAATTAGGGTTAAATGAGGTCACAAAGGTGGGGCCCTAATCTGATAGTACTAGTGTCTTTATTTTAAAAACACCAGAAAGCTCTCTCTCTCTTCACACTCATGCACCAAGGAAAGGCCACGTGAGGACTGTTTGCTAGCCAGAAATAGAGCCCTAATCAGAAACGGAACCCTTCTCAGACCTTGATCTTGGACTTTTAAACCTGCAGAACTGTGCGAAAATACATTTCTGTTGTTTAAGCCACCCAGGTTTTGGTGTTTTGTTGTGGTAGCCTGAGCTGATACCGAGGTACCACCCAGAGAAGCTAATGAGCTCTGTCAGCCTTAAGGAGTTTGGCTTTTAGTTTGAGGGTTTTGGGGAGACATCAAAATGTAAGAAGCAGAATGAAAGATTATTCAAGGTGAAGTGTGAGGAATGGATTGACTGGGGCTGTGCAGATAAGAGTGTTATGAGAGAGACAGAGAAACGGACATTACAGGCTGGCTGAGGTGGCAGAGTGGGCAGTGGGGATTGAGAGAAACTGTTGGTTTCAAGAAACGGTTCAGTAGTTTTGTAGACTATTGAAAATTGGTGACTGGATGGGTCAGTGAAGGAGAATGAGTCAGGACTTCCAGGTTTCTAGGTGGGTGACCTTCGTTCACTGAACTAGAGCACAGCAGAGCAGCAAGTTGAGAGGAGCCAAGGATGCATTTGTTTTGGACATGCTGAGTTTAATGTGTTTGTGGGGTATCCCGGTGGAAACATTCCCCAAACAGCTGGCTGATAACGTTCTGGAGATCAGAAAGAGCAGGGGGAAAGAGGGAGAGGGGAGAGAGAGGAACAGAGAGAGAGAGACAGAGAAATGGAATACTGATCTAGGTAAAAATGCTATTAGTAAGATTCTCTAGTGGCAATGGCCAGATCACTTAATTCCTCTCAATATTTCTTTCATCCCCTGTAAAATGGAAATAGTACTTTTTTCCCTACCTTCTAAATTATCATCTCACCCAAAAGTAAAACTAAAATAGGAAATATGGCAAAAGCACACTGTAACTGTGAAGGACTGCACACGCTGAGTAATTTATTATACTGGGATCTAAGGGAAAATGCTGGATGCACAGGACAAGAAAGACGCCCCAGGGAGTGAGGGCCTGGATGAGGGCGCACAGAGGAGATGATAGGATTTCAGGGAAGACTTGGTCATACCTCACAGGGGAGGGGATGGGAGGGTCCAGATGACACCTTTTCTGAGTCCAGCTGGCTGGGGAAGTGATCATTACCTTGAGAGAAATCAGAAAATCAAGACTGGGAGCTGGTTCATTGGAAAGGTATATGTATATTTTTGAGATGGTCCCATGGCATTTGAGGAGACCGTATTGAGACATCTGGGTACATGTCTTTGGTGGTTGGGAAAGGCCACTCAGGGCATTCACTTCTTGCTTCTTTGTGCCTTCTTGGTTCATCTTTCCTTTTATTTTCTGTAAGACATTAACAGAGCACTGCTCTAGAAATGTTTTTTGGGCAATGCAGAGTTGATTTTAAACAGTGGAGTTGGAATGCCTGTGGGAAGCCATGTTCCTGGTCACCACAGGTCTCCTTGTTCCGCAATCTCCTTTACTCCCTCTTACTGCTGCCTCACAGGCTTAGGGTTTGTTTCTTTGTTTGTTTACTTGCCCTGAAGGCATTTGAGTTTATGAATCCAGGTTTAAAGTTGCTCTGGACAATTTGGCCTCAAAGAGGAGAATGGGGAGGTAAGATTGCCGAGGGATCCAAATCAGCCAGAGCCAGTTGAGACCATGTCCTGGAGGGAACCCCTGTGGTGTGGAGCAATGACCACGGTGAACATATGTTTCAGTTTTCTCCCTCTACCACTAAGAACTGTATGATTTGGGGCAAGTTGCCTAACCTGTGCCAAACTCACTTCTTTATCAGTCAAATGCCCTCTTCAGGGTTGCTGTGGGAGTCAAACCTTTGAGAATTCATAGCGTAGGGCACAGCGGATATGCTCTTAGCCAATGTTGACACATTTCTTTGGTCGATTTAGATGGGAATGTGAGATTTTGATTTTGAATTAATCCAGTCATTCATACAGGATTGTCAGGAGTTAGGAAGGTTCTTTTGTATTTGGTTTTTGGTGCAAACTTTATATTTATTCGGCTCTGCTAAGTGACATTCCCTTGGTGTCATATATTTTCTGAATATTACTTACCCAAGCTTTGGCTTTTCTAAATCTTAACCAAAAACCATTAGGATATTTCAAAGGGGGCAAATCCAGGACAAGGCCTTAGAACCCTTGTCAGTGTAAAGGATTTATGAGCACATGCAGCCTTTTTTTGGCCTTTTTAAGCAATTCAACCCATTTTTCTGGCCTTAGAAGTTATGTACTTTCAGCCTAACCCCCACCCTGCCTCAGGGAGTTCTTTGCCAGGGCTCTTCTAAGGAGCAGTGACTGTATGCTTAATTTCTTTATGCATATGTGTGGGAGGGTGATCAGTGCTGAAATAGACTGACTTTGGTTAACCCAAGATGGCCAAGGAGTGGTCTATTTTCCAAATAATTGTTTCCCAAGGAGAAGCAATGAAAAAGAGACTGCTAGGTGCCTCTTTTTCCAAAAAGTACTTTGTCTCAAGCTGTCTGTTCTATGTGGGCTGGGGTGAGGGGTAGGGGTACAGGTATAATGATGAGAGATGAAAAGAAGGTGGATTGGAGAGGGCTTCCCACTAAGAAATAGGAAATCCATTCCAAACAGACATGCAGGCTTAATGAGGCCTTTCCTGCCGGTTTCATTGTAAGCTGAGTCTATCTGGCCTGTTCTGAAGCCTACTCCTTCTATTAGACCTTTGTTGATGGGGCCCACTCTGGAGAAACTTGTCTCATAGTTTCCAGGTCAACCTGTCTTAAGGTACCTTTATTTACGTCCATGACCAGGAGGTACTTACCCATAATCCTTTCTATTAATAGTATTTTCTTCAGCATAGCATTGTTAAGAATTGTGTGTGGGCCAGGCGTGGTGGCTTATGCCTTTAATCCCTGCACTTTGGGAGGCTGAGGTGGGCAGATCACTTGAAGTCAGGAGTTCGAGACCAACCTGGCCACTATGGTAAAACCCCGTCTCTACTAAAAACACAAAAATTAGCTGGGCATGGTGGTTCATACTTGTAATCCCAGCTACTTGGGAGGCTGAGGCAGGAGAATCACTTGAACCCAGGAGGTAGAGGTTGCAGTGAGCTGAGATCATGACACTGCACTCCAGCCTGGGGGACAGAGTAAAACTCTGTCTCAAAAAAAAAAAAAAAAAAAAGAATTGTCTGGGAAGCTTTGGAAATGCAGAATATGGGACCCACCTCCAGAGATTTTGATTCAGTATGTCTAGGATGGGGTCTAATTCTGACCCAGGTGGTCCCTGGACACCGCCTTAGAATCATTGCCCAGGATTCAGAACCACTTATCTGTATTGGCTACACATAAGCATCTCCTGGTAGCTTTTTAAAAGTACCAGTGCTGGGGCTGCACTCTTAAGATTATAATTTAATTAGAAGAAGCTAGAACAACAATAGGTACACATAGATTCTTAGCACAGTAGTTGCTCATAATTCTGCAAAAGGGGCCTAGGTTACTGTTTCTCAAGCTAAGATCTTGGTGACTTGTCTCTAAAACTGTCTCTTGTTAATGTGTTTCTGTTTTAAACTATACTTTATTTTATTTTATACCAGATCTTCATAATACTCCAGTAGAGCAAATTCTGATTTGTGTGCTTGCTTCCATATCTCTCGTCTCTGATTCTGATGCAAGTACCTGGAGTTCTACAGCGTGTCCTTCACCCCGCCAGCCACCAGGGGGCAGGCGCATTCAGTCAATACTGTGACTATTGCCATCTCAAGCTACATGTTGTAGCTGCTGGAGAAGAAAACACAAATTAAAATAAAGACAAACCTTGAGATCCTAATATGACTTGATGTTGTTAGCTGACTCAACAGGCTTTTGCTACTGCCCAAGGATTGTTTTCCAGGAAGGCTGTAGTTAGATGGTCTGGTGTAAAGGGTATGTCACTGTTGTTGAAGTCTTGCCCATAGCTCAGAGAATGTTTAATGAATTGAGATGACTCAGTCAAGCAGTGAGTAGTAAGAAAAGCTGTGTGACTAGTGACAACCAAAGTGGAAAGAGGGGCTCTTGTGTTTCTAAAGTGTCACAGAAGCCCTCCCAGAGATGTGGGTCGGAATAAACCCAGGAATTTCTCACATACGCCTTAACATGCTTCTCCCAACAGGAAACATGCTATTTTCAGGGATGGTATGTTTGGTGCTTTTAAAGTAATACTGTGATATCTCACGCACATCTCGTTTAAAGGAGATTGGGGCATAAGGAAAACAGATCTCTTAAGCGAAGAATTCTTAGAATCCTTAAAATGGGATCCGTGATGCTAGTGCAGTTTTCTTCCTAATTCCTGAAGTTCATTAAAGGGAGTATTTTTCTGACCACAAAAGTGAAGGTTACATTGATATTTACATGGGCTGGAGGAAAAGGATGAACTAATAAGCAAACTACTTGTGGAAGAGGTTAGACCTATTTCAGATAGCTATAAATTTTTATTGTAAAACCTGATAAAAACTCCAAGAAGCAGTGATGGGGGAGGTGAGAATGACCTTATATCATAATTATTCATTGCCTTTCTCTTTTGTTGTCTTGGGAGTCAGTCCTCATGGTAATAAGGACTTTACAAGATGGGCTATGCCCAGTTATCTGAGTAAATTCACCTGTTTGAGCTAGTCTTGAATATTGAACCTATTTTGCCCCCAGCTTTATGCAGAATTTGGTGATTTAATTACAATTTGGTCCAACACTTCTTTAGATTAGCAATATGTATCTCAGGGAACTTTTCAGGCTATAGTATTTTGTGATAAAATGTGGCTTGTCATAGAATATATTGCCAGGCTTAGTGGACACCAGGCTTTCTATAGATAATTTTTTTCCCCTTTGCCTCTTTTTTAGGGATCTGAGATGTGTGAGGCAGAGACTGGAATTGGAATATGTTTTCTTTTTCTTTTTGACAGAGTCTCATTCTGTCACCAGGCTGGAGTACAGTGGTGCGATCTCGGCTCACTGTAACCTCTGCCTCCTGGGTTCAAGTGATTCTCCTGCCTCAGCCTCCCGAGTAACTGGGACTACAGGTGCACACCACGATGCCTGGCTAATTTTTGTATTTTTAATAGAGATGGGTTTCACCATGTTGGCCAGGATGGTGTCGATCTCTTGACCTCGTGATCTGCCCATCTCTGCCTCCCAAAGTGCTGGGATTATAGGTGTGAGCCACTGTGCCCAGCACCAGGTGACCTTAGAAATTAGCTCTCTGATAATTTGCATTTCTGATAATTTTCATGTAAGATGTCCAGGGTCCTTTGGCGTTACAAACATATGGGTCCCAGGTTTCTTTCTCTATGTCTACCATTGTCTTTCTCTTGGTTTGAGAAGATATGGTGGTTTGTTTTTTCCAATCCATCCTCTTATCTCCTGCTTTTGCCAGTTCAGTCTCTTCTCAGAAAAGGTGTTACTCTGCAGAAAATGTTACCTCCTTCTGTACACCCAGAGGCCACTTACTGTTTTGTACCTACAAAACAGCTCTTAAATGATGATTCTGTCACTTCAGATTTTTGTCAACTCAGTTTTCTTGTCTTCTCACAAATTGTGAGCAGACTGACAGTTGTTCAATGTGCTTGAATGTGGAAAAGCTGTGTTAAGTGACAACTGAAGTATCCCTAAGGAATACCTGTTGATGCTGCTTACCTTGCGTTATGTTTTAGCTGTCTCGTGTGACTTTAAGAATAACCCGGGAGTATTCAGGCCTCTCTGAACTGCGCCGTCTCCTGTGCATCTGGTCCTTGCAGTGATTCAGTTGGTGAGATTTAGTGGAAAGGGCTAAATTCAGGAGTGGGAGGACCTTGGCTACTGCCAGACTCAGTGACTTTGAGCAAGTCTTCTGGCCCCACAAGTTTCTATTTTGTCATTGATAAAAAAGCCGCTCATAGTAATACCTGCCTCCCAGAGAGCCTGTGAGGATTAAGAGAGATAATGGATATGAAAGAGCTGTGTAAAGGTGATGAGATTAGGTCTTGTGGTAGTCACATCACCTTGCTTGCTGCAGGAGGATATGCTGTGGCTCACCTGCGCTTGAGCAAGCTGTGGAGGGATCCTGCCATCAGGCCCCCTTCTTCCCCAGTGTATGGAGATAGAAGAGGAGTGCAGACAACTTGACCTCAGTGCTTATAGGGGCAGTGTTCTTTCCCTCAGTTGTTACCAGTTACTTTGCCATGCTGTGTGAAGTAGTGTATTAGTCTGTTCTCCTGCTACTAATAAAGACATACCCAAGGCTGGGTGATTTATAAAGGAAAGAGGTTTAATTGACTCACAGTTCCACATGGCTAGGAAGTCCTCACAATCATGGCAGAAGAGGAAGGGATGTCTTACATGGTGGCAGGGCAAGAGCGAATGAGAGCCAAGCGAAAGGGGAAACCCCTTGTAAAACCCTAGATCTCATGACTTATTCACTACCAAGAGAACAGAATGGGGGAACTTCCCCCATGATTCAGTTATCTCCCACTGGGTCCCTCCCACAACACATGAGAATTATGGGAACTACAGTTATTCAAGATGAGACTTGGTTGGAGACACAGCCAAACTATATCAAATGTGTTGAGTTGAAGAGCAAAGAGTCAGATCCTTGTTTTTTGCTTCGGTTCAAGGCACATACGTGGTGGAATGGCTTTTTCTGCTGTGGATTTTAAAGATTTTACTCATTTTTTCTTTTAGTAAGACCGAAGCAGACTAAAAGCAAGGCATTATTTCTCATGAAACATTATCTGTAATGGTCTTTGAAAATAATCTGTTCGGAAAGTTATGCTTTTTCTCTTTCCCCTGTTTTCTCCTCCTTTGGATTTCTTTCAAGGCTCTTCCTCTTCGCCTAGCTTGGTCTTCTGATATGATCATAGGTAACCACGGCTTCCAGTGTCATGAATGGCTGAGGCGTGGCCTCTTGATTCCAGGAATTTCTGCATTCCCTTTAATCAACCAGCCTCAACTCTTTGCATGGCCTGGAATTGCCTCATTTCTAAGGATTCAAACTTGGAGCTGTCTTCCAGTCACAGCCTTCTGTTCTTTCACTTACTTATTCCTTCACTTCCTCTAAACCTGCCTGTTCTTCATCTTAAATCCAATAAACAGCCATTTTCCACCTGCTGCTTTTCTTCTGTCACTCTTTCTCATCCTTCTCTTGCTCAATCTTCAGGCCTTGACCTCCCCAGTCCACCATGTCAGCCGTTTGCTTACTGGCATCCTTAGAATCCCTTGCCGTTTTAAATTCTGCTTTACCCACGATTCTGACTGCCTTCCCACTCCCCCTGTGTCTACTTGCCAGGCCACTGAAAATCACTGAAGGAAACCACATTGGGCTACGTGCTTCGTATTGATGTGTGTGCCACCTGCCTCTGCTGGAACCTCACTCTCCTGAGAAAGTCCTTTCAGTTTCCGATCCTTCTTCACTCTGGGGTCCCATTTCCATCAGCTCTGCTTATTTTCTTACTTCGTTTTTCAGTGAGAAGGTAGATGGTAATCCAGTTGAATTTCTTCAGCTCTCCTTTACACCTGAACCTTTGTCCATCTTTCCAACCTGCTCACACTTTCTTCCCGGTGTGGTGGTGTGTCCTTACTCCTTTCGAAGGTCAGCCTCTTCACTCTGGGCACCCACTCATCGGCTTCAGGGCCTTACACTGTGAATGAACTCTGCCACCTCCTCCCTATCATCACTCTGTCCCTTTCTGCTGACTCTCCTCCTTTTATCCTGTGAGCTACTTAACTTTCCTGAAACCTTTGCTTCACAAGAGCCTCTCTTTCCCTTCGTTACAAAGTTCCCAAAGAACTGTCACTTCTTCCTACTGCTACTCTTCACCAACCAGACATTGCTTAGCCCTCTGGCCAAGTAGTATCTTTTCCTGCTGGTCTGCTGGAACTGTTCTCACAAGTCAGCAAGGACTTCTTTACCCCTTTCCTAGTTGTCAGATGATCTGCTTTTCACCAAATCCACCACGTTTGACATAGTTACCCACTCCAGCAGGTTTTATACATTTATGAATGTATAAATGCTCAGTATATTTATACTGAGCGGATGGATAAAGGCGCTTTGCTTTTCTCCCCTGGTCCCCGTGACATGGTGCCAGCTTTTTTCAGCTGCGGTCTCTCTGACCGCTTCTTTTCAGTGTCTTTTCCTACCTGACTGAAAGTTTGAGTTTCTTCATCTCAGCAGAATGATGGAAAATCAAGGAATCTTAACTGAGTACCTACTTGTGCCAAATGCTGCCCTTTAGGGGTTTTAGCTCCGTTAACTTGTCTCATCTTTACAACAACCCTATGAGGTATTTTTTTTGCCCTATTTTTAGAGAAGAACATTTAAACTTGGGGGATCTTGCTTTATTGCCAGGCTGGAGTGCAGTGGTGTGATCTCGACCCTCTGCCTTCCCGGTTCAGGCGATTCTCCTGCCTCAACCTCCTGAGTAGCTGGGATTACAGGCGCACGCCACCACACCCAGCTAACTTTTTGTATTTTAGTAGAGACAGGGTTTCACCATGTTGGCCAGGATGGTCTCAGTCTCCTAACCTTGGGATCTGCCCACCTTAGTGTCCCAAGTGCGGGGATTATAGGTGTGAGCCACCAGGCCCAGCCAAATTCGAGAGAATTTAAGAATTCACCTGTGTAACTATTAGTGGGAGAGGAGTTTGAATCCTGTTAGACTCCAGTGCCTGCATTTTCCCATTAGACTCAAACAGGACTCGGGCTGGAATCACCTTTGTGTCTCTCAGTGCCCACTCGAGTGCTTGTGTATATTAACTGCACGTATTTGAGAAGTCAGTTTGTGATACTGTCTTGTTCCCATGGCTTCAATCTTTTTGCTTTATTAAAAAAAAATTGGCTTTAAAAATATCACAAAAAGTAGTATGTGCTGTTGATAAAAATTCAAACAATAAAAGTTTGTTATAAAGTAAAAAAAATAGAATATTTTCTCCTTTCCCTTCCCACCACTCCCTCTCTCAAGGGGTGGTGACAACTATCATTTTTACACTGATGATGTCCAAGTTTTCAGTTTCAGTCCCTAGATCCCTCTTGAGTTTCACAATCCACTCTCTGAATGTTGAGCACAGATGCTGACTTATAGTTATTTATATTTTTCCATATACTTTTCTGGATTCACATAGTTGGGCCATTTGAAATACTTTTGGAGAGTGGATGTGAAATCAATCAATCAACTAATTAATCTTTCATTCTGCTCATTGCATGTGTCTGTCCTGCTGCCTTTGCAGACTTGGATTCTTCAAGATTAAATTCCTTCTTGTTCTTCCCTCTGTCAGTTCCACTTCCTGTGTCTTGTCTCAGTTGTGATGCCATCTGCTTTGTCCTCCTTGTCTCATCTCTCTTCTTCACATTGCCAGCCAGTCAGATGGCATCTCCTTTCAGTTGTGTGCAAGGTCACCATGGTGCGTTCCCACTGTTGCCATTGGAGTTTAGTCCATGTGTCCTCTGGCTTAGACGGTTCCCTGGCTTCCTCATGATTGCCTTCACTCCTCCTAACTCCCCTCTGCGCAGTCTTAACTTTCTAAAACCTAACTTTCATTGTGTCTCTATATTGTATGGCCACAAGCACACATCATCCTAATACAATGTAAGCTCTGGCGTGTCTCATTTATGGACCATGGCCTGAATTTTTATTCTCCTGCTTGTACTGATGTGATTTTTTGCTCAGAATGCACCCAACATTCAAGGTGCTGCTGAAATGCTACAGCATTTCTATAACCTCCTCCTGACGTGCCTCCGGTGCTCAGGTGAAGAAAGCTTTTCCCATCCCCAGCACTCTCATAGTTGCTGTTTGTTCTCAGTATATTCAGTCCATTCTGCCTTGTGTTAAGTTTGTTGTTCAGAACTACTGTGGTGTTAGATTGTAAATTTTTCAAAATGACTGTGTTGCATATATTTTTATGCCATTTGATTGGTACATAGTAAGTTCTTAGTCATATGCTATTTGGATCTATTTTCTTAAAGCTCTGATTTGAGAATCTTAAAATTGATTGTTATTTTCGTATTTAGATAATGCTGTTTCCAAGGTTATCTGTGAAAGCCCCAATAATCTATGTAATGGAAGCTTATGACTGGTGTGCCAAATAGTTTATCAATCATCAATCGACCTGTAGACCCTTTTCTATCGCTAAAGTGAACTATTTAAAGAAACTCTGGAATTGCATTAAAGTTTAGCTCCTAAACCATAGCCTACTGTGTGTGAACCCTAAAACACCACAAGAAAGCTGCTGTGAAATTATTGAAAATATTCTTTAATAAAGAATTTTAGTTCTTTAAATCTCTACATTTTAACAAATCTTAACACAGGACATCTCCTACGTGGTCTTTTTTAACCAAGCCATTTTGGATATAATTTTTTTTACATGATGTTGTACGTTTTAATAAAGAATAGAAGTAGTTTTTTTTTTTTTTTTTTTTTAACATAGTGGGAGGATAGGTTAGTGTCCTCATGAAAGGAGGAGGGAGGACATTTACCCTTCCACAGTCACTGCCTTTTGATAACATGATGCATGATAATTTTAAGGCCCAGTTTGACTCTCAAATAACTTGTCTCCTTGTCAAGGCAGGTGGATCACAAGGTCAGGAGTTTGAGACCAACCTGGCCAATATGGTGAAACCCCGTCTTTACTGAAAAAAAAAAAAAAAATTAGCTGGGTGTGGTGGCACATGCCTGTAGTCCCAGCACTCGGGGAGGCTGAGACAGAAGAATCACTTGAACCTGGGAGGCGGAGTTGCAGTGAGCCGAGGTTGTGCCACTGCACTGTAGCCTGGGCGACAGAGTGAGACTCTGTCTCAAAAAAAAAAGAAGTATTATATCTTAAGCCAAGGCTTGAGATAAAGGTGTGGGCAAGAGTTCTCCCATTTTTCACTAGGGCCCTCCAGTTTCTTCCCACAGTAACTGGGTGGGTGAATAGTTTCCAACTGCTCCTCCACCCTGGGAAGATCAAGAGAAGCCGAGAGTGGAATGGGAAAGAAGGAATCCTTATCCCTGCTCCTCCCCTGCCCCCCCGATTCCCTACCTTCCAACAGCACAAATACTTTCATACCATTTAAGGTGATGATTTTACGTGCTTGTGTGACGAGCATAGCTTTGATTTATTGCTGACCAGCAGTGTCAGTGTTAACCTAGATGAGAAGCTCCTAGAACACTCTGATGACTTTTGTGGAACAAGTACTACAGTGTCCAAACAGGCCGCTCAAGTGTGTGTGTGTGTTTTTTGTTGCTGTTTGTTTTGTTTTTGTTTTTTCTTGGTCATTTTTTATGTGGTGAGTCCCAGCCAAATTGTTGACTAAATAGAATCCCAGCTTTGAAGGTTTTGAGGGAAGCACAGTGCCACTTTGTTGCCACACTCTTTCTAGATATTTTAGGGGAAAATAATTAGTATCATTTTTTTGAAGAAAATCCCAAGGGGCTGACTTAATTATACTGTCTCTTTAAGTTTAAATTTTTGTTCAAAGGACAGCTCAAGTAACTGAATTGTGCTTCTTAGAAATGTGAGATTCATTGGGGTTCAGGAGAAACTTGCTTTCTTATTCTTTCAGGGTTGATCTTTCATTCCAGCTTGGCTCATTTTTACTCCTCAGTCTCTAGTATTTAACATTTGCTTTTAGAATTTATTTTGTTTATGCTTATTTGGCACAGGAAGAGTATTTCCCAAGACACTTAAATTTCTGTTGCCTTTTCATTGTTCAAAAATGTTCCAAATGAAAAACTCTGTGTATGTGTGTGCACACGCTGTGCATGCGTGCATGTGCATGAGGGTGTGTGTGTGTGCATGTGCGTGTGTGTGTTTCTGGCCAAATAACCTAAAAATTACTTCTGGCCCCCATGACTTCTTTTTTTTTGGTCCTGTTGTGAGCTTGACAGAGATTTTATTTATCCTTATTGAATGTGGCTTGTTTATATCTAGTTCTTTGTGTGAAGTTTATGCTTAAGAAGAGTGGGATTGTTTTGGATATATTATCTCAGAGCTGACTGGACTCTTATTAGCCCTTGTTTGAAAATGGGTGTGTGTGTACATGTAACATGTATGTGTGAAGTGTGTGTGTGTGTGTGTGTGTGTGTACCCCATCTTCTTGAGTGGTTTCTCAATTGTAGGATTTGAAAGAAAGAAAGGAAAGAAAGGAAAAAGAAAAAAATCCCATAAGTAAGAAGACAAAGGAATGCTCTCAATAACTGGGCTGGAATTGGAGTTTGTGTTTCATTTAAAATGACAAATCAGCAAATCCCTCTTCAACTATGTTACATCAAGGTGAATTTTCCCTTATTCTGGGCTTTGGACACAATTTGCCTGGACATCTTCCCAGGAAAGCCCCTGTGTAAAACCCCCATTAAAGCAAAGTCATCATAAAATCGTTTCATTTCCATAATGCTTGTCTTCTGACCTGTGTGAAATATACCACAACTCTTGAGGTACATATTTTGGGTCCTGACATACAAGAAAGTTGTTAGTTGTTCTTAACTAAGCAAGAAAATTAAAAGTGAACACAAAATTCTCGTATATGCCCAAACTGTGATACAGATTGAAGATAAAAGGTGGAGATTCTTTCCTTCCATATGGTGAAGCAATTTGGGGAAAGAGAAATTAGACTTTCGGCAGAAAGAAAATGTCAGATTTTTTTGGCGGGGTTTGGGGGAAGTGTTTTTCACTGCCCTAAATTCTGGAATTTTATTCAGAATTAAAGGGAAAAAAAAGACACATGTCTACTGATTTCACTCTTAGGACTTATCTATCTTAGTGCCAGGACTAGAGTCGGCCCTGCGGATCTCACCACGGCAAAGGGGGTACTTTAGGCAGACAGTACAATTTATGGGTCGCCATGAGTTAGTTCCCAGTAAATTATACGACATGCATTGTCTCTTATCTCTTGCTGGGGGCCACTGCTAATTTCAGAGATATATTAAATGGGATAGACTGTTTAATTTCACTAGTAAACAAACTAGTGAAACTGGGAAAGTGGAACTAGCACACAGCGTCCGAAGGTCTCTTAGTACCATGAAACATCGGATGAGTGTGAAGGTGCTTATTAGATTAAAAAACTAGGGTGATTATTATATTAAAAAGTCAAGCAAGAAGAACGTTTCTAACTTAAGACCAGTAATAGCTGCATTTCATGCCAGAATTTTCCAAGGTAACGAAACATGTCAAACAGAAACTTCAATGAAGACGTGCCCTGGGGAGAAACCAGCTGAATAAAGTTCAGTAGCTGACTCCACTTAGATAAACCATTGACTCTGGAAAGCTGTATATCTCTTTAGAAGCTTCTATTTTTCCTTCTTTCATCCACAGCAAAAGCAAACAAAAGGGAGGTGGGGGAGGGGGGATAAATAAATCACGTTCATATGCTAGGTCAATTTTTAAGTCAATTTCGATCTTTATGGTAAAGTATTTTCCACATCTGCCAACCACAAATGGCTATATATGGTAACAGGTAACTTTCTTTAGTACTATATAATCTGTGAGACATAAATAACTAGGCAGTATAATTATATGGCAGTTACCATACAGTTGGAATAGTTACATGGTTATTAGTAACCCATAAAATAAGGTGGTAGTTTTTTTTTTTTTAAATAATCTGTTATAGGAATTTCTTGTTTCCATACTTTTCTTAAAGACCATAAATAATCTTGTTATGTTCTGACATTCAGCAAGTCATTGCAAAGAAATATATTTATTCCTCCAAGATACCAGTAGATTATCCATTTCATTAAGAAATGAGTATTAAATATGAAAGGACATATTTTGTCCTTTTCATTTTAGTTCTAGATTTTGCCATATGGTTGCCTATGGCTTTTAAAGAACAGTTAGTACAAGGAATGAACTTTTTAACCACAATATTTCTAATGTGGTGTTTGGACATTCCTAAAAACCACATTATGAAATACTGGTAGTTACTGTTGTCATTCTGTTTCTTTTCTTTTTTCCCCCTTTCTTCCTCTCTCTCTCTCTTTTGTGACCAGTGCCTCTTCTCACAGATAAACCAGTGTGATACAGACTTTTTGTGTTTAAAAACAAAACCTAGACTTACAAAAAAAGTCCCCAAATAACTTGTATTTAATTAGTATGTAATTTATTTAATTAGTTCCCTGCCTCTTTCTTTGCAGTGATTGTCTTGATTTCTAGTTCTAGTTTTAAAACAAGGAAAGTTTTAGGCCTTTCTTGATTCAACTCATGTTGTCTACAGCACACCTCACTGTCCCTAGCAAAGAAAGGCATTGAACTTGAGATTTGATGCATTTTAGTCTTTTTTTTTCTTCCACCCTGATCTTCTATATATGGCTGATTTGCAAAACAGTTCTGTGCAAGCAGACATGACTTAACTCCGTTCCCCACATAGAGAACTATTCAACTTTACTTTTATGTGTTTTGAATACTGCCTCATGTGAGACTGTGACAGCAATAAAGTATGCATGGCCAACCTTATTTTAATAGCGAAAGAGAGCTGCTTTTAATTAATAAGTGGATCTCTTTATGTCTGGGGTTTTCAGTTTATTTTGTGGTTCCTTGGAGTTCTTCAATTATGTGGCCTAAAAGGGCTATGTTAGTGCAGACTAAATCCTTTTTAAAATCTGTCATTTACATGTTTTCTGTCTGTAACCTGTTTTCAGATTACTGTCCTAAAAAAAAAAAGCAGTAGCAGTTTTTCCATAAAATGTTAAACTCCATAGACCAAAATTATATACATTATTAATGGGATGCAGCATCCATGCACACAGAAGATTAGCTGTTCTCTTCAGCTGCTCCATCATATGGGTTCGAGAATCTTTATATTGCTTATTTCCCCACTCGACATCTACTTCTAAACTACTAAAAAATCGTTAGAACTTGTGTAAAACATCTACTTGAGCATTATAGAAGGTGTGCAAAGGCTTTTCCCCCGGTGATGCCATTGCTGTCTTTAGCATGCATGGATTTTTACTGAGTTCCGTCAAATCTGGGATGTCAGTGTGCACCATGACTTCCCCAGCAAGCTAAACCCTAAGTGTTTTTATGCTACAACAGGAATCCAGTGCCAGACTTGGACCCACAAATAAAGTGATTCCTGGGTGGTAATATGGATACTTTTTGATTGACATATAAATAAATACATCCAATCTTGCTTATGAGGTCTTGTGATCTGCTTTTTTCGTTAGAGGATATAATGAATCTAATTCTGCATCAGGGATACAGGATAGGGTGTATCACGGCATTGAAAGAGATTTGTCTGTAGGAGCTTGAGCATTCTGTAGCGATAGGCATAGTCATCTTGGCTGGATGTCAGTTACTAGAAAATGTTCATTCTGTGGGTCACTATACTTTAACAACTCAAAAAAAATTTTTTTAAACCATGCTCTTTTTGAATAGAAAGAGACGATATTAACTCTTTAAAAGTCAGAGGTAAAACTGTGGGCAATCTGAATGTTACTTCTTTCCGGTTACTTGCACAGTGTCTGAAGTCTTCCTTGGGTCAGATACAAGTAAATGGGAGGTTGCCCTTGGAAACACTCCGAGGCACTGGTAAAAGTTGTCGGTAGATGGCAGTACTGTTCTACCACAACATTTTTAAATCCCTGCAAATACTGCCTAACATTTTATTCCCAGTCTAATTTTGAAAATGCTTGATTAGTCACATTAAGCAATGTTTGGGTGATTTTTTCCCCCCTTTTAAACTTAACAGAATTATAGCCATAGCCTGAAAGAAAGCCATTACTGGTAGACAACATATTCTTAATTGTAATTTAGTCAATACAACATAGAGAATAACATACAGATTTTTAATTATATTTGTAAAATGGCTTTATAAATATATAAAATGGTTAACGAGAATGATTATAATTTCTCACTTACTTTGCATCAGTGTTTTTTTCCCTAATTCTACCTATGGTAACATCTGATCGTATACAGTGAATCATCTGAAATGTACGTTTGTATGAACATGTTTATTTCTTTTTATTCCTACAGGTCTACATGTATGCCTTGCAAATGGAATATTTTGAATTCTGCTAAAATATCTTGGCGTGTACTAACTGACTGGTAGACGAAGAAAGCTAATATCTTTACAGTTTTTATTTGGAAAGTCAGAGAATAAAGCTATCCTTAGGGAAGGGTGGTTTACCTTCTATTAGTTTTTTGCTGGTTCCTTAGGAAACATGCAGTACAGAAAAATAGGCTGTTTTCTGTTTGTGATTCAGATTATGTCATAATGGTTAACTCTCTAGATTAAATATAATGATCTATGATCAGCATTTAAAATAGAATATTTTACAATGGACTTGCAATGGGTATATTTCCTTAACTTCTCTTATTTTAAGATATTTTTAGGGAAGATTTCATATAGGATGTGGTAAAATTAGTAATGCTTTCTCTCTCTCTAAAAAAAAAAAAAAAAAAAAAAACAAACAAAAGCATTGTCTTACCAAAACTCCATTGGAAAAGATAAATATATTTTGTTTTACAAAATACTTTGGGAGGAGAAATCTTCCTTTTAAATCGAACTGAATTTTAAGAAACCTGTGGCTTAACTGTTTATCTCATGTTTTCCAATTTCTTTACCTAATTTATATCTAGAATTGTAAAATGATTGGAGACTTAAGCTGGCTTTTATTTTTTACTTTAAACTGTTTAAAAACTAGAATGTAATGTTAATTTTTTTAATTCTCTCTTACCTTTAAAGGCATTAGCAGGTAGAATAGAAAGAGATAAAACATCTGGGTGCTCTGAGTAGAAGGGTTCTGTTTCAGTTATTTTATACTTAGCTTGTACAGATATAAGGTATATACATTGTCTTAACTACTATGTAAACTAGAAATTTGCAGCATAAGCCACAACCTACGATAGCTGAAGTACTTAGTTACGGTATATAATTCCTGACAAATTTTTCTGTTATCTTTTTAACTCACCCTCCATGGCATAATTAGTATGTTTTAGGGACTTAATTAGTTGTGTGTGTGTGTGTGTGTGTGTGTGTGTGTGTGTGTGTGTGTGTGTGTGTCTGTGTGTGTGTGTACACATACATATACATATACCCATAACAGAGACAACTATCATAGCTGCTATAAAATAAAATGTGCGGGTGGGAATTTGCGCGTAGCTTATGCTGAGTATGTGGAAATTTGGGACATCACATATGCAGTGTCTCCCAGCAAACAGAGATAAGCGTAGTAATAACAAATTCGTCAGATATTTGTTAGCTATGTTCTTCCATCAGATACTGATAGACAATATAAGCCAGCCAAGAAGCACTGAGTCAAAGTTACTTTAGAAGTACATAGTGGAATAAAGCCCCTGTGTAATTTCTATTTCCTTGAGAAGTTTGGATCACAGGGTGGTGAGGATGAAACCAGCATCTGTATGGTTTGCAATTGAAGTGGTGCTGTTGAGTGATACTTTTTGAAAGAGTAGCTTAAAGTTTTGAAAGAGTAACATATTTACTGGAAATTTTCTGTCAAAGTGAAATCCTAGAGACTAGTATTCATTTAAGCCTTGTTAAATTAAATATTTGGGAGAAGTAAAGTTTCTTCCTGTTTGACTTGTAGTAGATTTCTCAAGCAATGTTTCCCTCCAGCCAGCTATACAATGAGGGTGGACAAAAAAAAATTGGCTTTGTTTCTATTTTATGCACAGCCAGACTTGCTCTTATGTTTGTAATATTTAAAGGAGTTCAATAGGAGGCCCTTGATGCTTTGATCTAATGCCACAGTGCAGTTTAATGAGAAAGGTTTTTAATATTGTGTGCAATATTGAAAATTTCTGCCAGCTCAGACCAATATAATGTAATGTTAGATTTACACCTTGGATCCATTCTTTTATTTCTTGTCATGAATCCATTCCCCCAGCCCCCCACCCCTGACTGAAACAGGTAATTACAAAGGTCTTCAGATCAATTTTTGTAAAGGGGCACCCTGACGGGTACCATGACTGAAGTGTGACATGAGCCTTTTCCAATACAATGGGTGGCCTAACATTCCTCTGGAAACCCAAGCTCATTAAATATTCAGTTCCTTTTTTCCCCCCTCTCCCCCCTTTGCGCACTTAGCTTGAGTCGCACTAAGTCTGGGGTTTCTTCACTGAAGACTTAGGAAAATTGCTTCGAGTTCTCAGATTGAATTTTTTATGTGTATGACTTCATGATAGCATTAGCATGTGCTTTGATCCATGTGTGAATGGCGCTGGGTCGGCGCTTATTGCCATATCCAGATGGTGTTACAGGGAACAAACAGTTGTGTTTTAGGATTTCTCAATAGACTGTCTAGACTGGCCGTGCAGCAGACAGATACAGCCACCCATCAAATTAGCGTTTGTCAGATTTATGGTAATGGTTCACCAAAGCCTTCCTGTCATTGACATTAAGATTTACGCCTCCAAAGTTATTTTGTCTTCTACAGAATATAGCTTGTGATTGCTTGGGTTAAGAAAAAAAAAGTTTTAAGACAGAAAAGTCTTGCTGAATGTGAGCTGTTTCTGAATGAAAAGAAAAATATAAAAGGCATTAAACAGTGGCTGCGGCTTAGGAGCTGTATTGATTAGGGAAAGGCTTCCTCCCCACCCCCAGACCCCCTCAAGTGATAAGAAGGATGTTCTGCCCTGGCTGGTGTCTCCCATTTGCCCTTGTTGGAAAGAAAAACACGTATGTGGGTGACTATGGCCAGATTCTGCCCTTTCATGTTGTTACTCTGGAGTAACGTGATCTGCTGCCCCAACGCAGTGGGAATAACCTTTTGACAGGCAGTATGTCCATTCTCAGTGGAAATGTTTTCCCAAGTCTGGCCAGGCTGCCTTTGATCATACCTCCTTCCAACGTGGGGTCACAGCTACTATGCTATGTAAGAGTCACAGGTTCCTGCGAGGAAACTGAGAGACATGAGGGTTTTAAATAAATAAATAAATATGACCCAAACCTTCTTCAGTTCTCAATCATTGACATTATGAAGCCACAAGAATAGAAATGCCATGAGAAGTGTTCAGGACATTTCAGGTTAAATGTGGTACGCGTCTTTCTGTGTAAGTGGGTCAAGCGATGCATTTCACACATTTTCGTGTAACGCGGCTTAGTCGTGATGGCGCATCCCATCCTGGACATGCTGAGGCTTGTCTGAAAATGTGTTTTCCTATTGTATGTGGGTGCAAATGACAAATGGTGAAGAGGCTGAGAGCTGATGAAAACGCTGAGACGGCCACGGAGGACAATATGTAGGGAAACAGGCTTTACAGAGGTGAAAAGCTCCAGCATTTTTCAAAGGAAGTTCTTTCATCTGTCTGAGAACGGGCATTTAGGGGAAACTCCTGCTAACCCCTTTGGTATGTCAGGATTGAGAACTGCTGCTTGTTCTATTACAGAGCAGAATCCTTGGAGAATTTTTACTGGAAGGATATCTCTTATCTACTCCAATGGCTGTAGCAAAGTTGTATCAGTTACTGAGTAAAATATTCTCTATTAAATGTGAAGGAGCTGAAGGCTTCTTGTTAACCTGAAGCGGTCCCTGCATCTCTGTGTGGTGGTCCCTCTATCACCCTCCACTTCCTTCCTTCTCTCCTCTTTCCTCTCCTTCCATCTCTTCATTCTTTCCTTCCTTTCTTTTTTGCTCTTGCCATACAGTAATCATTTGATTACTCTGTTTGAGACTGCTATTTTGGCCTGTTTTAAAAGACTTCTCTTTCATGTGTGTGTTCAAATTTAGTCCTAAGTGTATTTTAGAAGTTGTAACAGAAACAATTGTTGCTCAGCTAATGAAATCGCAAAAGATTACATACTTTCCACACAATAAACTAACGAATGTTTTTTTAGTTTTCTTCATCTCCAGATCTTTGAATACCAAGTTAATGGTACTAAATTAAAATAATTTTCTGCACTAATTTCTTGGTGCGTTAGAGCCTTCAGTTATTTGTGGTGTTTTTTTTTTTAAGATAAATTATGGCCCATTTATTGAAGATTTTTATTATCTCTTATATGGATATAAAACTAGATTTCTCAGGAAAATAAGAGAATATTTTTGCTAAACAAAATTTTCCTTCAAAACATTTTTACTCTCTCCCTTCCTGCCTCTCTTCTTGTCTTCCTTCTTTATTCCTGTTTTGCTCCAACTGCCAAAAGAGTTATTCATTTGGATTCCTTTTGAAAAGCCTGTTTCTTAAGGAACCCCAATGGTCCCGACTGTGTTTTGATTAATTTCCAGTGCATTGTTCAAAGGGTGGTTATTTGCGGGAGCATCTCAAAAGTAAATCTAATTCCTGCCACCTTACCTTTTGCAATGCTTACTTGGGGTTGTGGCTGGGGAGGGGGTGACTAGAGCATCCTCAGTTAGTCGCCTAGCTAGAACAGTTACCCTTTTGGACTTGAGAACTATTTTAAGTTTGTTGTAAGAAACAGTATAATTTTTTTACAAGACACATTTATAGTGTTTTAAAAAAGTAAACCACGCTTCTTACACGTGTGTTTTCTTCGAAATTGGAAGGGTTGAATGGAATGCCAGTCTTTTAGCAATGTGTGAAAAGTTATTTGAATAAAATCCTTTTTCTTCTTTAGTTTAAAACTTTATTCTGCCTGGGAATCCTCCATGTTTGTGATTTGGGCTTTACTATTTTTAGAATGAAATTTTAACTGGATGTGTTATGCTATGTTTGCTTGATCAGACAACATATTTAAAGGAGACATAGGATGTTAGTGTGTCAGGAGACCTTAGAGATGTCTAATTTAACAACTTTATTTTTCCAGTTGGAGAAACAGAGGCATGGGTAGGTTAAGTGTTCTGGCTAAGGTCATAAAACTGGGCTGGCAGGACTGCCATTCAGATTTCTCACTCCTCATCTCCTTCCCACTAAATCACTACTTTTAGGTAGCTAAGGATAGATTCACTCTTATTTGTTCTCTACTCTCAGCACCAACATGCTTAATCTTTCTCAATCTCCATTTAACTAATTAGTTCAGATTAAACCAACAGAGAAGATACGAAAAATGAAGCCCAGTAGGACAAACACTGTTAATTGTACACCCAGTAGCCATTTATCCTTCTTGCTAAAATACCCTGGTCTGAGGCAGCAATGTGTCTGGCCCCAGGCAGTGAATGAACCATGATTGGTCTAAGCCACTTAGACTCCTGTGTTCCCTGTTTTCTCAGCTTTTCTGACAACTAGATGTGGCTGTGCTGTTTGGTTTTGACCAGTGGTCTTGTGGGGGAGGGGATCTGCTTGACGTGCTTTAGGGGAAAGTTTTTGCTTTCTTGTGAAAAGGGACAGATGTGGCTGAGTGAGCCTTCCCCTCTACCTTCCTTTTCCTTTTTCCTCTTCTTAAACAAATGTGACATGTGGAACTGATGTGCTCTTCTTACTACCTTACAGAAAAGGCCAGCTTCTTTTTAATTAAGTCCCATTTTTTTAAACCAGGGATTGGCATTTTGGTTAAACCACTGGTTGGCAAATTGTGTCACGTGGGCTGATTGCCTATTTTTGTAAGTAAAGTGTTACTGAAACACAGCCATGTATTGAGTGTGGCTGCCTTCATGCTATGACAGAGTTGAGTAATTGCGACGGAGACTATATGGCCCACAGGTCTTAAATATTTACTGTCTGGCCCTTTAGCTTTGACGATCACGGTTTAAAGCACCTAACATGAATTTTCTGTTACTTGTAGCCAGACACATTCCTAATGGAATCAACCAGTAACCAAGATCCTTAAACAAATTGGTGACTTGGCATTTCTTCCTACTCAACTTACTCATTTCTGGTTAAGTAGGTATGTTCCAGAAGAGCATATTCCTCATTTTGGACTTTGTCTACTCTTTATTTCATTCCTGAACTTTGATTCCTGAACTATCACTATCATATTCTTTTTAAAAGTCAGATAGAAATGTAAAAGTGTTTCATTTGGCCAGGCACTGTGGCTTACGCCTGTCATCCCAGCACTTTGGGAGGCCGAGGTGGGTGGATCACCTGAGGTCAGGAGTTCAAGACCAGCCTGGCCAGTATGGTGAAACCCCATCTCTACTAAAAATACAAAAAATTAGCCGGGCATGGTGGGGGAGAGGACACCTGTAATCCCAGCTATTCGGGAGGCTGAGGCAGGAGAATTGCTTGAACCTGGGAGGCAGAGGTGGCAGTGAACCGAGATCGTGCCACTGCACCCCAGTCTGGGCGACAAGAGCGAAACTCCGTGTCAAAAAAAAAAAAGTGTTTCATTTAAGTGCTACCGAAAACTATCATCAGTTCTTTGATATTCCAGTCTTTTAAACTGTCCAAGGAATTATTTTCTGGAGCATAGATAAAATTGCCAGGGCTTTCACTCAGTGATTAGGGTCTATTGATGGATCTTAAAACCTGAACTGATAGAACAGCTCTCCAGCTCCTTGTATTCTGCTCCCAACCTTTTTGTCCACTCCAAACTTGTTGCCCTTTGTGGTCTGGTGGGAGCAGGAGAAAACCCTGCAATAGCACCCACTCTATGCCATTTTGTAATACTTTGTGCACCCCAAACAAACCACTAACCTTATTTGGGAACATAAACTGAAAATACATTTCTGGTTCAGCAACAGCTATAATTGGACAGTCGGTCTTTTGAACAATAAAAAGAATCCTAGTTTCACACATAACATCCTCTTATGTGTGACTACAAAACTAAACAAAAACTACCTATTAAAATATGTGTATTTTCATTTTGTTTGCTGAATGTATCAGGTGGTAATTGTACTGGTTTTACAGACTGTGTGATGTGTTATTATAGAAAAAGCACTAAATTGGGTTCTGGGAGACTGAATTAATCATGAGTTGTTTGTCAATGACTTCTCTGCACCAAAGTTTAGCATCTTGAGGAAAAGCACTATATGGCATGTAAGATCTCTTTCAATTCTAATATGTTTATACTTGTAAATATTCTTCAGGGTGGCTAGAACCCACTTGAGGATTAGTCAATTCAAATAGTAGCAACAGCAGCAGTAACAACAACAAAACTTCCTTTGGAAAATCATGTACTTTAGTTACAATGGCCCTTTAATTTTTAAGGCCCAGATGCCACAAAGGGTTTGTCATGTACAGTTATCCTTTGGTGTCAGAGGAATATTTTGGGGGATAGAATATTATGGGTGAATTTAGATTCTGTGATGGCCATTTGCAATGCTTTAGCTTGATAATCAAATATATTTCACAATAAATTTATCATTTTGTTGAAATAACATATTGAATTCTTTCAAACCACTCTCTTGAAGTACAAATTTCCAAGAGAGTATTCGAAGCAAGTTGGTTGGAAAGTGAGTAGATTACAGTAAAAAAATAGAAAATATGCATTATTTTTATCAAAATGTTCTTGCCTTGAGAAATATAGTTCATGAAAAAAATTTCAATTTGATTGGGAGGATTTTATGGTTTATTTGCTGATGCCTGTGTCACAGAATCTTACAATACATTTTGAAGTGGGTACATTTAAAAATGTCTTGCTTTTTAGTAAGAACTGCTTAATAACAAAGAAAAAGCATATGTTGGTGAATTTTGCTTGTTACGCCTCTTTGCCTTTTCAGCTTGCATGGAAGACGTTAGGGAATAAATATTTGGTATTGTATTCAAGCCAAATATTAGGACACAAAGAATAAATTAATGTTATTTCTACCACTCATTTCCTCCTCTTTTGCCCTTTATCAAAGAACTCTTTAGCTCTTCCGTTTTTTTAGCATCCTATAATCCTCAACTCACTGTGTATTTTTATATTTTGAAGAGAAAGTTGCCATGTAAGAAAAAGCTGTCTTCTTTGAGAAGAAGGTGGGCTATGAATAAATAAAAGATACAAAATAAGAAAGGCTATCAGTGTCAAACACTCTGGAAGGATATGGACTTTGCAAGTTACTGTTCAAAAATTAGCCTCTTTATACAGCATGTCTGGCCAATGTCCAGGTACAAGAAATGACATGAGGTGAATGAGGTTTTTTTTCATTATATGTGCTTCACGCTAAAGAAGACCTCAAAATAGTCCTTTAAAAAGAATGGTACTACCTTTGCTATAAAATACAGGTATACATATTTTTCTAATAATATACGGGATACAGAAGTGAATATTCAATTCTAGTCCGTGTTTCTTGGCTTTTTATTATTTAGTTTTTATTTTTATCAGGGTTATATGTGAACTTTTTTTTTTTAAAAGATCAAGTAATCGTATAGAGCCTATTATGTGAAAACCAGTGGTCGTTGGGTCGACTTCTTCCTTCCCTCCCTTCAAATCCCCTCTCAAACTTCTCTTTTTCTAGCTTTTTCTATTTCAACTACTGTATTTAGCCTTTTTCTCTCTCTCTTTATATTTACCTCCATCATTCTAATTAATGTACTTATATAGCTACTTCTTGATTTTTCTAGGTTTGGGCATTATGCATTGGCTTCTGCTTTGGAAATTGAGGATTTCGCTGTTTTCTCTCCCAATTCACCCAAAGACACGTCTTTACCTCCCCTAGTTCCTTCATTCTGCCTACATGGTTAATGTTCTAATTTTGGGTAAATCCATGTATTTATATTATTATGCCTTTATAAATTACCATTCATCGCTGTCATATTATGATTTCTTCTTTATTCAACTCTACTTTCTCTTGATTTAATCACTGTCACATATTGTCATTTACTTAGCTTGCTATGTCTTTATCATTCACTCATTCTTCAGTCTCTTGAGTTGTATAAATCTCCTCTTAATAATTTCAAATAGGTGTGCTATAAAATTCTATCTAGTTCATCTTTTATTGGTGACATTCTCTCAGAGCTTCTGATCTACTCCAATCTGGGCTGGTTGTTTCCAGCCCTGCTGCATGGCTGTCATCACTGGGGCCCCCTGAATTATCATGCTGGGGGATCCCTTCTCCTGTAAGATGCTTGCTGGCTTCCAGGTCTTTGTGTTCGTTAGCTTACTCCAAAGTGCCTTGGAAGTCGGTTTTTTTTGAGATCTTACTTATTGGACTCATGACTGATGGTTTAGTTGGTATAGAATTTTAGCTTGGAAATAATTGCCCATGATAGTTTTGAAGTCATGATGCTGTTTATTTCTAAGCTTCTAGCTGTTGCTGTCCAAGCAACATTGTTATTTTGATCCTGAACCTTCTGTATCTGAAGTGCTTTTTCTGGTGGTGGTGATGATTTTTTTAATCTGGTTTGGCAATTCCAGTCTTCTGAAATTTCATGATGTGCTTTGGTGTGTGAATGTGTGTGTGTATGTGTGTGTGTGTGCGTGCGTGAATGTGTGTGTGTGTGTGTGTGTGTACATGTATGTATGTGTTAGGTTTTCATCTCATTGTATAGTGATGCTTACTCTAACTTTTAAAAAATATTTTCCTGTGTTAGGTTTCTGTCTTTCATATTAATGACTTTTCTTAGATGACTGGCAATTCTTGTCTATTTGTATTTAAAAGTGGGGCATATGAAGCTAATTCAGAATTCTACATGCAAGAGTGAGATTTATCTACTATGTGTTTCACCATGCGTGTTTGGCTGTTTTATAAGAGAGGTCCCAATAATCATACCTTTAGGTTTTCTCTCTTGGGGTGGTCAGATATTCCAAAGAAGAATCTTTCAGGCTCCCACCTGGAGAATGTAAACCTGGGCCTCAGTGGTGGGGTAAGCAAGTGGGAAAAGGGCCTTGGGCTTTCAGTATTCACTGTGCTAAAGTTTCATTAAATTCTCCTTTTCTGTACAATATTCCTGCTGTAATATGGGCCTGGAGATCTTCAGTACAGAAAATAAAGGGTGTAGTCTTCTATCAGGGTGGCAGGGCCAGTTGCCCAGCTGTGTGAAATCGGAGGGAGGATCTAGAACTCTTAAGTCCTTCTTTAAAGGGATCTGAAGCAGTCCTCCTGTTTTTAGTCCCTCCTTCATCCCCATTTATAAGGGATCTTGGATTCCACCCATTCCTGAGTTCCTTGGGAGTCCCAGGGGCAAACTGTCTTGTGGCTCACCTTTCTTTCACTGCCTGTTTAGACTCAGCTTCTGGTCTGCTGGATCAGTTACCACTTGTTCTTCGGCTTTCTAGTTTCCAAAATGTTACAGTTATTTTTTATGTCCAAGTATGTTTGTCTTTTTTTAAAAAAACGTCTCTTAAAACCATTTTAGAGCAGTTTTAGGAGAAGGTGAAACTAAATGACTGTGTTCACCTTAATCAGAAGTCTTTTCTCATTTGTATAACTACAAATGGCCTTCTCAACAGGCAGTTTGTTCAGCAAGCGAACAATTCTGTAGAACAGGAATAAGACTGAATAGAGGTATGCTCTGTCTCTTTAGATGCTTGCGCCTGTCATGTTTTAAGAAGAGGTAACATTAGGGGTGAAGTAAAATATCTCTTCTGTAGGGGTTTTTAGTGCAGTTTGGCCTCTTTTTTAAATTCTCCCCTTGCAGACAGATACCCACATCCATTTGCATATTGAAAGGAGCCTTGGGAGGTAGTGTTGTGCCACCTCCTGTGACCTGCTGTCCAGTGGCTTTCACATCCCTTTTGTATAGGATATTGTCATCCTGTGGTGTAGAGCAACCCTTCAGGAGAAGCAAGATTCCTCTCTGCTAGAAGAACGTGGGTTCTTGAGAAAGGAGATTCAGAGAGGATAACAGCATCTCACACATGCGCATGGAGTTCGCTTTCTCATTTGAAAGATGTAGGGCTCATTGGACTAGATGAGCCTTTCCAGTTCCAAATCTTTCACTTGAGAATTTTGAAATTTTTTTGTATTTTAATTGCTTATTTTTTTTAGATATGGGCCTTGTATAGTCATTATTATTTTGTATCAGAGACATTATTAGAAGTCATTCAAAGACTTTTGGTTTACGTGTGTTTATATAGTTGGCTGCCCTTATATTTTCTTGTGTTTCTGTTCCTCTCTTTCCCTGATGGCTACTTCTTGACTACATTAGCTTTTTCAGTTTGTAGGACAAGTCAAGTTTTTTCCCCCTCAGGGCTTACACAACTATAATTTCTAATTCATGAAACATTGTTCTCCTCATTCTTTGGCTACCTCCTATTTATTTCTGCAAAGATATTTTTTGTTTTCTTATCTCCCAGAGAGGGTTTTCTTAACTCTTCATCTAAATGGGATCACTTATCAAATTTCTTTCCCCCTCAGCATTTTGAAGTATAATTACATACAATCTGGTCAACTTTTAAGAGACACCTTTTTCTTTCCCTTCATAGTGCTTCTCATTGTCAGTATTTAAATATGCATTTGTGACTGTCTTAATATTGACTTCCCTTCTAGACTATAACTTCCATGAGGGCTGTGGGCATATCTTCCTTGCTCACTATGAATATCTACCTCTTGGCACTGGTGAACACTCAATCAATATTGGATGAGTGAGTGAAGAGTACCAACTCAGAAAGTTGATCCTACCAGCACTCTTTGCAAGCTGCATACTTCAAGAAGTCCTAATTATAGTATTTGGGGTGCTGGGATTAGTTTTTTACCCCTAGCTGTCTTGTAAGTCTACGTAAATTATGTAACTACTAAGATTAAACAGACATAGACTTGGGGCCAGATCATTATAATCTATTTACCACTTCCACTGTTTGGTTTCTTTTGTTTTTCCTGTCCAGGTGTCTTAATTTGATATCATTAATCTAGATTTGCCTCAGAAAAAAACACAAATTTTTCTCCTCCACCCCCAGGAAGGATAAAAGGGATGGAGGACAATTTAGTCCGTTCCACTAGATATTTTTGAAGTATTGAACAGTGTTCATTTTATCCTTCTTCATTTCCCAGAAAATTATGAATTTAAGGGAAAGGGCAAGGAAGTTAGAGGTGATAATCAGGTAACTTTATTTATTGTTTCTGGAGCAGTCTTTATTCTTACGATGCCTTTGACCAGGAGTTCCTAGAGGACAGGAACATGGCTTTCACATATTTCGTCCTCCACAGCAGAATTTCAGTTACTTAACAGTTACTTCATTATGGCAGTACTCAAATAAGATTTGTTGAACAATTAATCATGAACAGGATATCAGGTTTTAGTTGCTGGTTGGGACTCTAGCATAATAATTTAACTAACAAAGCCCTCAGCTTCTGGAAGGTTACACACTAAAGGCAAAGAACTACTCTTAAGTGTCAGATGGGCCAGCCAGTAAGGAGACGCAATAATTCTGGGGCATTGGTATTTTGCCAAGGGTAGTCCCTAAACGTTTGATGTGTTTGGAACAAACTAAGTGGAATATCTTTTTATCTCCTGATGGGTTTTCCCTAACAGGCAGTACAATACAGTGGTTAGTTTTTTTGAAAGCAGATTAGACCTGTGTTCAAATCCCAGATCTTGTTAGCTATGTAATCTTGGCCAACTGATCTCTGAGCAGTTGCTTTTATAGTCACAAGGGCCTGATGTAAAGTGTACACCTTCCAGGGAGGTATGAGGATTAAATTCAATAATCCTTCCAAAGTGCTTGGAAAGTACTTTACCCAAAGTGAGATCTCTTCACACCAAAGCAGTTGTTGGGATTTTTGAGGTGTGTGCAACCAAGGGAATTAGAAAAGTTTAAGGGAGGCTGGGCATGGTGGCTCACGCCTGTAAATCCCAGCTACTCAGGAAGCTGAGGCAGGAGATCACTTGAACCCAGGAGGCAGAGGTTTCAGTGAGCCAAGATTGTGCCATTGCACTCCAGCCTGGGCAAAGAAACTCCATCTCAAAAAAAAAAAAAGAAAAAGAAAAAGAGAAAAACAGTCCAAGGGAATTGATAGCAAAGACGATTTTTAGTAAATGACTGTACATTCCTCCAGGTACTTTCATGAAAAACAGTGCACAAGCTACACAAATACCTGGATTGGATTCTGAGTGTTAACTACTAAATGAGCTTTGTTTGCTCCAAAATCAGCACAATGTTCAGAATCGATCCTTTAATTATGGCCTTTGATCCACAATACGTAGGGTGTGCTTTTAAGCATTAACTCCTTTATGTTTTAAAATCTTATTCATCTGCACTGAAATGTAAAGAGGTAGAGAAAAAAGTACGAGATTTGACTTGAAACTTTAATAGAGTGTGTGCGTTATCTTTAGTTTCTACATAGAAGTCTGGGCATTGGGTAATTTGTCTGGATTTTAAGAAGGCCACAGTCTGGAGTTAACGTAATTGCCAAGGGGATAATGGAGATTCATATTTAGGTAATATAGGTACAGATGAGCAATTCAAAGCAGTGCACATCTGCCAAAAGTCTTAGCTTATTTATGACACTTTAAGACTGGGTTCTCAGCAGAAACGTGGAGAGGGAAAGAAAACTGAAAGTCCTAATTCCTGAAAACATGGGCAGTACAGAATTCCTGCACATCTCCTGTGGGAATTACAGCAAATAGAATGGAGTCTGGCATACACAATAGTCATATGTGATTTGTTTTTCATCATGTGTCTTCATGGCTGTGAATGGAAAGTTCAGTCTTGTATTCACGCTCACTATTGTTAACATAATTATCACAAAAAGATATTTTGTGGTTTGGTTAACATTTTACAAGCACAGACGTTGATTTCCTTTCTCGAAAAGAAAATTGTATGTAACTTACCACTATGTCCTTTGCCACTCAACTTTTCAAATTTGTTTAGGTAGCAGCTTCCAGATTTATGGATTTTATAGAACCATAATATTAAAAACAAAAAAACCTTGATGGGGTGGGCAAAGGTGGGACTTAGTTTGCCAATAAGGACATTAGAAAAACAATATTCAGGGACTGTTACTGAGTTCATTTCATGATTTTAATATCCTCCTGGAAGACTATAATCTTTGAATAAATAAGTCCTTTTAAATTGAAAAAAGGTAGTTTTGGTCAGCACGGTGGCTCGTGCCTGTAATCCCAGCAAGATGGGGCTCGTGCCTGTAAATCCCCTCCCAAAGGGGAGGCCGGGGCAGGTGGATCAAGAGGTCAGGAGATCAAGACCAGCCTGGCCAAGATGGTGAAACCCCATCTCTACTAAAAATACAAAAATTCTGCACAGCAAAAGAAACAATCATTAGAGTGAACTGGCAACCAACAGAATCGGAAAAGATTTTTGCAAGCTACCCATCTGACAAAGGGCTAATATTCAGAATCTACAAAGAACTAAAACTTTTCTACTTTTGAAGACAG